>CALNXI010000077.1:175627-186553 GCA_942486025.1 Porites evermanni | reverse complement strand
GTATTTTCTTTAATTTCAAACGCCAGGCATTTTGTGGGTCTCCTGTGCTTTTCGCGGTAATTGTGCCCTGGGGCCGACTTCCCCCTTGATCAAACGCCATGCCTTGGCCACCCCTTCGCTTCGTTCGGCAGCGTGTTTTGTACTTCCAGCTTCGGCAGAGTTTTTATCAGTTTTATCACACGAAATGAAGAAAATTACTAGCTTTTTCAAGCCAAACGAAGGTGAGTAGTTGTTTTGAGTTGATAAAAGTTTTATATTTTATCTTTCTCCTTTCTAATCAATGAAATATTCGATGGCAAGAAGAATTACATTACTTGAACAGTGAACGGTCATAGTTAGAAATTTTTCAGATCACTTCGGTGTAGTATTTTCTATACTAAAATTCTAATCGCGTCTTTTCTTGCATTGAATCTGAAGTGACAGTGTATGTTGGTCGTTTATTAGAAAAAAATAATTTTAATTGTCAGCCCTCCCACTTTTCACCTTGCTCCGCGGTCCCTGGGATATATGGACAAATGGTACGAGGAAAACGAAATGAGACGAAATCACCAGAAATACAAGGTAATGGTCTTAAGAAAGACAACAGAAAATCCTGTGTTTAATTGTGCCAGTTATTGCAATAGAAAACGAAATTGACCTTAGTCGGAGTAAGTGTGGATAGAAAGTTTAAGTTTCAAGTCCCCCATGGCCCAAATCGGCCTAAAAATTTTTCAAAATAGCAAAGATTTAAATAGATATAAAGCGCCTAAAAGTCGTTTGGATTTTATTAACCGGGAAGGCGATCTATAACCTCAAAGGAACTGACATTTTGACTGTAACGAAAGTGAACACTACCATTTACAGACTAAGATCGTGGTGTTACACAGCAAGCTAAGTTATGGACCTCATTACCAGATGATCATAGCACAAACAGTTTACCTGGGACCCAACCTCGAAAAAGCGCCCTGGGGAAGAGGTTTCCTGGGACCAGGCTTCGCTATGGGCGAAAAAAAGGCAAAAAACGGAGTGAAAAGGCATAAAGATTCGGCCAGCGAAGCGAGCCGAGCGGTAGACTGGGGAGGGGGAAGGGCGGCGTTCAACCTAAATCTTTTCCAAAAACAACATCAGAAAACTAGACCTCTCTAGATTGTAATTTCAGCAATCCGCATTTCATAAAGACTTATTTTATTAAGTATCACTTTTAAGATGTATTATTAGGGCTATCTTTTTATCCCTTATTTCTATACTAATACAATGAGATTTTTAGTAGAGACAATTATTTTTAATCTTTCTTATTGTATATATCCTTTCAATTGTGAGGTTTCCTGTAAAATACATAGCTTTTTAGCTGAGTGTCAATCAGATTCACATTAGTAAACAAATTTGTTATGTTGTTATGTTAAATATTCTGCAGTTACTAGGAGTACTGGGGGCCGGAAACTGCGAGCTTGACGATCACATTCTTGTTCTACATTGCAGACCCCTACCCGAGGGACCCGGACCCACCTTACACGTAAAAAGGCGGAAGTAAAGATACAAACCTATTAGTTCAGGACTAGGTATAGTAGCATGGATACTAAATCACTCCACGCGGACGTATATTGGATGCCCTACCCTTTTATGTACCATTTTTGACAAAAAAGGTACCCCTTTCGTATACCATCAATTGACAAATTGTATCCCTTTCACATACCTTTCTTCTCACCTCTTTTTCAGACCTTTACATCCCTTTTAACTGCTGTAAATGCACTGTTTTTTAAATGTGAATAAATCATAAAACCAGAAAATTTTTCTCGACTTTGTCACAGCCATAAAATCCTTCTGTAGCCCTTTTAAGTCATAGTAAAGACCGAAATGACAGATTTCCCTAAACTTTCATATACCGTCCTCTAGTGAGACCCCTACCCTTTCATATACGAGCTGAGCCCCTTTTGGGCGGAGGCTGTCCGGAGCACCTCACATGCGCTCTCGACCTATTTTGACCCAAAAGAAAAATACGAGACTGCTGGCAGTCTATTTATCTAACATACAACACTTTAATTTTTAATATTTTAAAGTTCCTTGTATCAAGTGTCTGTGACTCTCGTTCATTTCTGAGATCAGTAAAAGGAGTCATAGATCCAACTGTGACTTGTATCGTGAAAACAAGAGAGATATACCTCCAAAATGACATAAACACACGGGGAGCGTCGTGCGGGTTGTCACCTACTCGCAATGAGCTGTCAGTATTCTGGTTGCATAACAAGTTCAAGTTGTTTTGCAAGGACTTGTTTTTCGTGCATTTTCAGTTAATGCGTGCGAAAAACCTTGATTGCGTGGAAGAAAGAAAATACAAGATGGTCAAATTAAATTTTAAGCTTTAACTTAACTTAATGAAAAGTGAGTTCACTTTAACTTAACTTCTTTTCAGTTACATGTAGTTTGTAGTTACAATGTATCCGCACCGTCAAGGCACTGTGATTGAACAATGTTACTTGTAGACTCGGGGATTGTTTTTCTTCTACAAGCTCAAGATCTCCCATTTTAGTATTACAAGCACGAATTCATGAAAATGGCAAATAAAGTGTGAGTCTCCAAGTTCTCTTGCATAAAGAGTACGCGTTAATGCGCATTTTGTGAATTCTCAGTTACTGTTGACCAATATCCCAGACAGCTGAAAGATTGTGGCTTACTCTGGATCTGCAGAACGTGCATCGACGAATGATCATATAAAAACCGTAGCTTACCTTATTCTAAGATATTCATTAGCTTCCCAGCGAGACCAGCGGAGAGCAAAGTTTTGCAGCAGTTTCTGGGAAGTAACTGACTTTCCTTTCCGTCCTCGTTTGCATCTGTCTTCGCAGGCGCTGTCAGCTTAGTAATTTAAATAACTCTTGTTTTTGAGATGATACGGACACGATCTTCACACATCGTCACGGCCTGTCAACCGGAAGTGAGCCCTTTTCTCTTTCGATATGCCTTGACGCTTTCAAATTTGTATTGCCTAGTGTCTTTACTCTTAAAGAGAATATTTACCCAAAACTGTGTTCAAAATCTCAGCTCAAGAGTCCAAAAAACCCATTTGCGGTTGGCGTGCGTCGCTCAAAAAACGTCCCTGCTTAAACTCTTAAAGGACTTAAAGTGGCCCCTGTCACGCGTCCACTTCCGGTTGTTATGAGACGTTCTTATGTAGAAAAACAGAGTTTTCCTTTTGTAGCTAAGCATAAATTTCTTATTCAGCAAAGTGGAGGTTTTTTAGTTACAAACACAGAAGATTCTGCTTTTGCGTGCTGGGTAGGCGCATTATTGATTGGTAGGGTCCGGTAGGATGGGTAGCTGGTAGGATATTAGCTACGGTTAGCAAGGAGTAGGGTGGGGTAAGTCTATTCAAATTACCCAGAATCCTTAACGCGCTTGTCAAACATTTTATTTACGGTGTATTTTTACTTTTCGCTCGTCACGGAATGGCGGGTGCAACGAACAGTGATCTTCTTCCGTTTTTCTAACCTCACGAGGAATACGGTAAGCCTGTTTTTATGATAAACATAAGCTATCTGTGATAGCGTGCATATTTCTTCGTTGATAGAAAATTACTGAAAGTTAGATATATTTTTTATTCCTTTGCAAATGAGGTCCGAACAAATACAAGGCGAAAACAGGGACGAAAAATTGACTATAGTCTTGGTCAGTTTTTTTTTTCAATGAAAGGCAAGTCAATCATAATATGATGTAGTTGCTGTGTCCTTTTGAGCCATTTCTTTGACGTGAATTGAAAAAATGCATTTCAGTTGAAGATGTAAAGATGTTGTTTTAATCTCGTCTCTAACTGACTTTGGTTTCGAATCGTGGCATGCATTGGCTTGTTGTAATTTAATTAACCAGGGCTCAAGGATGGATTTCTCGATGTCACTTTGTAATCAAGTCTTGAGCTTACCTTTCCGAACCTTCATAAAATTCCGTGGATTGGAAATAACGTTTGGTCACGGCTGAAAGATAATATTGGCTTGTTTATATCAGCTGCATTCATGCTTGCATTTAGATGGAAAGTGCTTTTTTTATAAATCTCAATTCTAAAGTTTAATCCTCGTTTGAGGTCAGTAAAACTCTTTTTTAGTGATGTTTACATGAAATCGTCAAGCCAGAAGCTTCTCTTTCTTTTTTTTTGTGAATAATATTCTCATCTGTTTTGTGTTAGAATATGCTGTGTTTTAAAAGGGCCAATATATATAATAAGTTATATTGCTGCTTTATTGAGAGTAATCATCTTATTTAACAAAGGAAGGATTTGAATATTAAATTATTTGCACTTAGCTCAATAGCAGGGTAAAATTCTGTTTGCCAAGTTCACAATGCAACTGAATGTTTTATGACACTTTCATTAAAATATTCTGATAGTAAAGTTATTACTGTTTATAATTAAATATGCTATGTCCAAGGGGGGGTATGGTTACACACTATGGGAGTGTAATAAATTGTTATTCATGTCATACAACAACTGGCTTAGTTATTTGTTTGATGGGGGTTTTCCTTTGAGACCTGTCAGCTCATTAGAAGCTGTTGAATGTTTTCAGTGCAAGAGCCTTTAAGTGACTGCAATAGACCTAGTCACGGTTTTTGACGCAATCTTGACGAGTAGACAAACGTGTGAGAAATTACAGTGTTTGTATGAGAATCTAATGTTGAATCATTTCTGTAAAATGGCTGTTCTGAAAAAAATATCAATTGTAAAATAAAGCTACAAAGCAAAGGATTGTACTAAAAAATTTTATGGGGCGTATCTGTGCTTAAGTTTCTTCAGATGCTTGTTTAAGATTTTTTATATATTTGTCTGTAATTTTTCCCAGGACTTTCTTGCAGACAAATGTATAGAAAATTTAAAAACATGGTTTTAGGTCTTCTAGTGCATGGAATGCCCTCAATTTTTTTCAGTAGAATCCTTAGGGGTGAAGCTTTAAGTAACAATTCATATTTTTTTCAGAACAGCCGTTTTACAGCAATTATTTGATATTAGATTCTCATACAAACACTGTAATTTCTCACGTATTTGCCTACTCATCAAGATGGCGTTGAAAACTGTGACAAGGTCTATTTGAAAGTTTCAAACCATCGCAAACATCAGTTGCAAGAGAGGAGATTGTGGATAACTAAGCAGACACCCTCAACTGCAAAATGTTTTGAATGGTCCTAGAGACTAAGCAAATATACATACAGTATTTTGCAGTAATTTCTTTATTATACAATTGACAATTTCAAAGTACCATAAACATAGATTTCACCTTAAATTGTTAGGTTCTTCAGTGGCTTAATAGAGGTGCCCTCTACATTTTTTTACAGTAGGGGTAAATAAGAGAAATAATTTTCGTTTGAAATTATTTACTTTATTAATGACTCCACAAATTTTACATGTAACTATATAACTACTCATATTATCAAAAAAAAATGCGAGTTCACAACTTACAGATAGAGAGAAAAGATTAACCTTAAAGATGAACGCTCTTTATTAAATAGTTAAACACAATTCCTTCTAACAGAGTAACTGTTATGAAAAAGGGGGCTTGGGAATATTAATCAAAGATTTGGTACAGGAATGCATTCCTGCTATGAGAAAAGAACCTGAAAGTGTTCCCTGTACAGTACATGTAGAGGAATGCCTTTGTATTTATGAAGATGTTAATAACTGAGGACAATTTATTGATAGTGCTTATAATACACACCCTTCCCTCATAAACAGTTTGACAGTCTACACAAGACATGCTAGTGTCTCTAATCTAAAAGTGGTTGAGGGAAAAGCCTGGCAGGATACATCCTCTTACTGTTTTTCCAGGCTTTGGTTGGGTTGATAACAGGGCTGTGTTCTAGCAGCACCAAGTGGCCCCTGATGCCTCACTTTTTCTCTTGGGCAACCAGGGAGTCTTAGCTTTTTAATAGAAATCCTTTGCTGGGCAGCCTTGATTTCGCAGGTTCAGAGAACCAGACTCCCGTAAATATTTTTCCTTGAGCACAGCCTTGGATAGTCTCAAAACATCTCAGCTGATCACAGAAACCTTATGATGAAGAAATAGCGTTGACTTATTCCTGAATATGGCTGGAGAACACCAGGTGTGGATGCATTATGCACCACTATGATGGCACTATGGAACCTAAGTATAGGTATTTGTCTAAAAGGATAAATAATTTAATACATGAGGAAGATAATTTTGTTTATATTACATCAAGATTGTAATTTTGTCAATTTTTAAGGGATCTCCCTGGCAGTTGTCAGCTTATGAATAATGCAGAGGATTTCCATAGAGGCAGTGGAATGGATCCCATAACTCGGCCAGCTCAAGACAGAGGTCCAGTGACCAACAGTAGTTATGTGGAAGAGGAGGCCAGTCTAACCACTGGAGATGAGTCATTTCTGTTGGAAGATGATCAAGCTGCTGAAGACTTCTCTGAAAACCAAAGAACCAGTACACCTACAAAAACCTTTGCCCATTTTGAAGAAGATGGTCCAACTGACGGTGACACGTTGTCCCCTGTTTTGCAGTGTGATGCTGCTGAAAATGGAACTCTGACCAGTGACCAAAGTTCCAGCTCTCCTGTTGGGAGTTCTACTCAGGAAAACTCCGGAGAAGTGTCAAAGTCATTGTATACATCTGCTTTGTCAAACGTAAATGCAACACTGACATCTGATAGTTACCTTGGAGAGAGGGACCAACATGTGGTTGAGAGTACAGTTTCTCTTGAAAGAGTGGGTGAATGTTCCACAGGGGACAGCACATGGGCCACTGCACATGGATCTTTACAAGAAGACTCTGATTTAATTGATGATACAATCAAACACGAGTTTAGTCCTGGACATTACTCATCAAGTAAAGATGATTCTAATTACTGTAGGAATCATGGTGAATCAACTTTTGAAAACACAACTTTGGCTAATACGGAAGATGTGGACTCTCTACTTAGCAAAGGTAGCAAATCTGAAGATACGAAAAACTTTGAGGAAGTGAGTTCTCCTGATTTAGACTTGTTGAATGAAATCTGTGAAGAGGCCACCAACATGACAATTAAAGAGGCTTTGATCTGCTCATTAAACCCGGAAGTACGAGCTGGTCTACGAGAGGGTAGACTATCACTAAATGAAAGTGAAATCTTGGCTTTGGAGCAGTATTGTGAACAGTTCATTGAGAATTTGATTTCTCAGCTTTTAGTTGGGGATTGGTCTGAGAGAATTACTGAAGAAGAAAACAAACCACAGCCACTTGAAGACAAGACTAAAATCATGGCACAAAAGCTTAGCGATTTTGGCCTGGAGACATTGAAATCTAACTGTGATAGATTTGTTCATAGTGTCATCACAGAATCATTGCATGAATCCTGTCTAAGATTTCAGGGCAAATTTAATAAAATCTCACCAGAAAGAGATACAATGTTAAAAAGCAAGCAAATGGAAACTGGTTTAGATGAAGACAGTGTTGAGATCCTGCTTCCACTCGTTAAACGATCAAAAGCAATTCAAGATTATATTGGATTTCTTGCTGCTGATGTTATAAAGTCAGCATTGGCAAATTTATCAACTTCCATTGCAACCAAAAATGGTGAGAGAAATGACCACACGATGTTGAATGAAATGAAAACCTCAGATGACACAACAAATACAGAAACAACAGATTTTTTAGCTAAACACAAGGAGAGAACCCAGCCGGAGACAAACAGTGATACATGGAAATCTCAAAGTGACAGTTTACAAAACAAAGCCAAAAGAGGCTCAATGTCTTCAATAACTAGTGATAATGAATTTGAAGAACAGTATGCAAAGGAGATAGAAGGAACTTTAGATGATGAACATATGATATCTGCTAGCTTCAATGGTGCTTTGGAGACTTCACTGGAGTTTGATGTGGGCGATTGGGAAGGTGGAGGATTCTTCGAGGCATTTAATTCTCTAGATGCAGGTTAGTAATTTTCCGTGAAAATCTAGACTTTAATCTCTAAGATTTGATATTAATTCATACTCTAGATGTAGGTCTGCATTTTTCAGTAGAATTCCAGACTTTTGATCTCATTACGTGAGAATTTTATTACTTTATACTCCAAGCCAGTATTGAAGTTTTACTGTGAGCACAGTGAAAATTGTTTGAAAATGAAAAGTAACATTTTAGCACACTGTAAAGCCATTGTTTAAATAGTTTATTTATAAGTAAGGTACTATTTTTTGCCCTTTTCCAGTAGACATGAAATTTCATGATAGGAAATGATTCTTCAGGCATTGTCTGGCCAAATGACTACTGACAAGGGGTTGTTGAAAGAGAGCAGACAGCTAGTTGTTATTTGCTTGAAATTTCTGCGTGTCAGTAGGATGCCTAAAATGTGTGTAATTCCACATTATTGGTTTTGGCTCCATTAAATCCCGTACCAATTTTTTTTATTGTACAACAATTTTGGAGGAGCCACCCACAATGTGAGCACAGTTACTGACAGGCTATATGAATTAGGAAAACAATGCAAAGTTAATAAAAATACATGCATGTTCATAAAATTTAACGAAACAAATTCTTACATCTCAACTTAGTTATTAGTTACTAACATCCTGCAGGCTGGGTTTTGTGACTTGAAATGAAATTAAAAGAATGCTATTCAATTGGCAGTTTCAAGACTTTTTTTAAAAACTTGATTTTAGAAAGAAAACAAAAGATACTGCTTAAAGAACTGTCATTTGATGAGCATGCAGAAGTTGCTGGGACAGAATTGCTAGCACCAGTTTTCTTAGCAATTGCTGAAGAGAATGACGCAGACACTGGGATCCAAGGAATGAGAAGAAAGGCACAGTCCATTGAGGACTTGTGTGGCATCATTGATGAACCAGGTGAGGGACAATTTCTTTGGTAGATTTGTCTCTATGTAAACAGAGAATAAAGTGACTTGACCTGTTTTGATTATCTATATGTTTGGCTAAGGCCCAGTTCAAACTTTGAACTTTTCATGTACCGAACTGAATACCTGTTAACCCAAATAATATGTTTGACTCAATTCATTTTCATGATGTACAATGATCTACAATGCCTGCCAGTCAAAATAAATTATTAATATGGTAATTTAGGCATTTGATTTGGCAGATGAAAAATTCGACATAATTTTGAAATGAAGTAGCTCCATATAGCTGAAATTCCCATGTGGGCCTCTCGAACTTAATTCATGGGTCAATCCAAATTAGACGTGTCGGACTTAACTGAAAGATCAACCTTTTTATGTTCTACAGTACCGCTCAAAAGTAAGTTACCACCCTCTCGTGAGCTGTGAATCACGTTAGAGAGGGGATTAAGTTTGGTACATAAAAATCAACGTTTGAACTGGGGCATATCATTGTAATACAGGAAAAATCAAAACAGTGCTGGGCGGTGGTCATTAGGGACAGCCTTTCTACACTTAGGTTCTCTTCTCTCTTTGTGTACACACATCAGCTTGCTTGCTGGCCTGTCAGTAAGGTTATTATGGCTGGTAATTTTCAAGCGTTTCCCCTCTCCTGGCCTCTCTCCCATTTTGTAAGTACAGTCAAACCTCGTTAATACAGACAGTGAAGGGGCCATAGAAAGTGTCCCTATTAACGGGGTGTCCGTATTAAGCAGGTCATGTTACTCGTGTCATAAAACACCTTTAAAAATAATTAGAACCAAAAACTAAAGAAATAAAAGAGGGCATAAACATCATCAAATTAAACATTTCTAACCTTTAAAAAGCCTTCAATCGTTGTGCGGACTAAATCTATGAAAGGCTCAAAATCGCTCATTCGATTACTAAGCCATGCGGTCTCTGCATAACTCATTTGATGCCAAAATATTTTGAAGTTGACATCTGCAAATCATCCTATGCGGTGTACTGTAACGCTGAGAACATCGACACGCTGTCAACTAAAGGCTTTTTATTTTTGGAAAAGTCTATTACAGCAAGTAGCACATAATGAAGTTTCCGCATTAGTGAGGTTGACTTTCTATGAGAATCTGTTGATTGGGCAAGAAACTAGTGTCTGTTTTCTGCATGAATGGGTGTCTTTATTAAGCAGGTTGAATTTAGAGAAAATTTACAGGCCTTTCCCAGGGACAAATAAAACTGTCCGTAATAACGAGGTGTCCATAAAAGCGGATGCCCATAAAGTGGGGTGTGACTGTACATTAATTTTTAATTGTTTTTTTTTTATTATTATTTCATTTGTTATTCCAAAGTACAACAATTACAATTATTATCACAAAGCATACATGCACAAACAGACTACACACCTAAGCACACATGCAATTCCACAGTCATCACACAAAGATGCCTACTGTTATATTACAATTGCTAATCAAAAAAGAAGAAACTAATCATTTTTGTAAAAGAAGAAAATTAACTGGATTACAAAGTCCATTTGTCTATTAATGTTTGTAAACTCTTATTCTTAGTACAAAGATATTTTTCTATTTCATATTTACCATTTACTTTAACTATAAAACTGTTTATGGTTGGGAGTACTTCATTCCCTCTGCAGCTCCATAAATATAGTTTCCCTGTAAATTAATTTTGGTAAATACACTTTGGTGGTGGCTGCTCACACAGTTGCCTTGGATAGTTTGGGTAGATAGATGGTAGAGATTGACAGTGGTGGTTAATGACAGTGTCATTGACTCCAGCTTACCTTAAGTAGCAGGCTCACTGCGCTAGAGCTAAAGATTTAACCCTCCTTTCAAGTTGTATTTGTTAATTGTTTCTTGTTGCTTGTTTTTTTTTCTTGTGTTGACTAAATGAAGATGTTACAGTGCTGTCTGAGTAAAATTCCAGTTTCTTAATGCTGCACTGTAGATAATTAACATGGATTTGCCTTCTGTTTAATAAGTGAATATCTTTACTTGACTCATTTATAACTTATAAAATTAATGTGTAATTGACATAATTATAAGGTGAAAAGAAAAAGCTACAGAGAAGCTACTCAGCTCCTAAGACAATCACACCACT
>CALNXI010000077.1:158240-173660 GCA_942486025.1 Porites evermanni | reverse complement strand
TAGAGCGGTTTTCATTTGAGTGTCGAAAAGTAATTGGTTTTGCACTTTCTACACGATGCGATTGGCTTAAAAGATTCGCGCCACCTTTTCATCCAATCAGAAGTAAAACCAAAGCCAATTGTGACGCGCTCGCATGCATTTTCCCGCGCTTTGCGTCAGCCACATGTAATTACTTCGAGTTTTGATTGGTTCAATGTATTGTCTGTGTCCTATGTGATTGGCCAGAGTAATTACTTTGGTTTTGGTTTTACGACACTCAAACGAAAACCACTCTAAGTGTAGATCTTTCTGTCATTTCATGTCTTTACTCTCACTTTCCTTAAGATGCCTCACCCCTAGAAGGTTGCCTTAGAAACAACAATGATGTTACTATGTTCAGGGCTGTCACTAAGGGCCAGGGATTTCCCCTGGCTTTTATGAGCATGATCCCTGGCCACTTCTATTGGCCAAAAGAGCCAAACGAGCATCCTGGCTGCTTAATTTTCCACCTAATAATAATTTTATTACATTTGGCACCTTGAACTCCTGGTGATAGCCCTGCTTATCTAATGATACCCTCTTTTTAACTTTGTGTATGAACTATAAAGTGGCCTAATCATTTACACTTCTCTCTATATGACTGTAGTTATGTTATAAGTACCCTGGAGCTGCTGGCCATCCACGACGATTACTACTTAGTTTATCTGAATGGTGGCACAAGACAACAAAATATGCCTTCCGTTGCATGGATGAAGAGGTTTTACCAGTATATTGAAGGAGGGTAAGAATAATACCAAACCTACTTGTCATTTTATTATCTTTTTGAGGCAAGTTGTCACTACCCAAGACCACTTACAAGAAAATTTGACCATTAATAATTCAATTCCACGCTGAACTGCCTGTAACTGCCCGTGTGGATCCACGTGTCCTCTATCGCCAGTGATGTCATCAGTTTTAACAGTCAGGACAACTTTGTCCACTAACTTGTGAAGGGTAAAGAGATCTTTCAAACCATACCAGAATGAGTATGATTCAGTCAAGGACACCTGAGAAAAGGCAAAAAACCATGTAACATTGACCCAACAATTTCCCCCAAACTCTTGTTTCACTACCCAGCTACCTTTCCTTTCACGTAATCCCAAGATCCTAAAAGCTTTCCCAAAAACTTTTCCCACCAAAATGAAGCTTACTAAATGCCCATCAAAAGCAAAAAATGAGACAAGAAAAGCGAAAGAAGAGGAGAGGAGAGAAGAGAAAAAGTCGCGAAATTTTGCTTTCTGGGCATCCCTGAACTTTACAAACTAGATTTTGCATCTGGATCAGAAGACATCGAGGTTCACAACCTGTAAACAGTTTTGTGGTTCGTTTTAGCTCTTTATACTGTAGCCTGGCAATGATTAAAAAACTGCTTGAATATAAGCTTCAAAACGCGTTTTTTGGCAAAATTCCCAGGGGCGAATGGGTTAATCATCTTCCGGTGAAATCAGGAAGTCAAAATATGATTATCTTAATTGCATGTTTAGTTGTATTTCTTGTTATATATGAAATGGTTATTCCATTTCCTGCCTACTAATTGCATATACCTAGCAACTTGAGATCTTAGGACGCTTTCCATATGTCATAACTGACCGGGCAGACCATTCCTGTTGTAATGATAATTTCACTTTTAATCAAAACTATCCAGCCAGATCACTCAAATCCTAAGTAGTATGCACAAAGGAGAATGTTTTTCAGCAAAAACCCTTTCCAAAAAGCAGATTTCATTAATTTTGCTAACTAACTGGTCGGGCAATGGTCCAGCCGGCCAGTTCTGACAAGTGGAAAGCACCCTTAGTGTCAGCCTTGCTTTTATAGGGCTGGTGACATGGGGTGGCAATGAAATAAGGCAAGCATTTCAACAAGGGTCAATATGCCAGGCTATTAATTATTTTCTACAGTTGACTGTTAAGGCCATTATAAGTGAGTAATGACACCAACACTTATCCCTGCTCTGTTTTGAACTAGCTTTCATAATGTTTAACCATTTTGAAGGTGCAGTGAAACCTCGATGTAACAAACCTCTATATAACAAAGTCCTCGATATGACGAACAATTTTCTTTACCCCAGTAATAGTAAAATATATGGAAAAGGACCTCAATATAATGAACTCTCTATATAGCAGACAAGTTTTGCCAGTCCCTTTGCCCTTTGTTATATTGAGGTTCCACTGTAGTTTGTGTTTACTATTCACAGGTTACTTTAGCAACACTAAATCTACAATTGTTGTACTTGCTGCCTGCTACCTCCCAGACAGAAGTATCAAGAACTATGATTTCCTCATGGAACAGCTTTTCTTGTAAGTTATTATTATTATTAAATCTATTATTAATTTTTGTTGAATGTTTAAAGTATTTTGGGTTCTGTCTCAGCTAATGGCTTAGTCTGATTAATAATTATTGTGATGTTGTTTCAGGCTCACTTCCTCCAATCAACTCCCACCCTCTAACCTGCCTTTTTTCAACTTTTCCAAATTAAATCAAATGTGTGACTCTACCTCCTTCCCCCTGAAGATGAGCAGCAGTGCACTGTCAGTGGCTATTTGATGCTTGGAGACTTACAGCAAGGAACCCAAAAGTTTGACTGCTTTTGATTTATTCCCATTCTTTTGTACAGATTTAATCCAATCAGAAGCCAGCAAGAAACCGACTTCGACTTCTGATTGGTTAATGTCTGCATGAATGAATGTGAGTTAATTAAAGGAGGTCATGCTTTTGGCCTCCTTGCTGTAACAGATCTTATTTAAGTGTAGATCTTTCTGTCATTTCATGTCTTTACTCTCACTTTCCTTAAGATGCCTCACCCCTAGAAGGTTGCCTTAGAAACAACAATGATGTTACTATGTTCAGGGCTGTCACTAAGGGCCAGGGATTTCCCCTGGCTTTTATGAGCATGATCCCTGGCCACTTCTATTGGCCAAAAGAGCCAAACGAGCATCCTGGCTGCTTAATTTTCCACCTAATAATAATTTTATTACATTTGGCACCTTGAACTCCTGGTGATAGCCCTGCTTATCTAATGATACCCTCTTTTTAACTTTGTGTATGAACTATAAAGTGGCCTAATCATTTACACTTCTCTCTATATGACTGTAGTTATGTTATAAGTACCCTGGAGCTGCTGGCCATCCACGACGATTACTACTTAGTTTATCTGAATGGTGGCACAAGACAACAAAATATGCCTTCCGTTGCATGGATGAAGAGGTTTTACCAGTATATTGAAGGAGGGTAAGAATAATACCAAACCTACTTGTCATTTTATTATCTTTTTGAGGCAAGTTGTCACTACCCAAGACCACTTACAAGAAAATTTGACCATTAATAATTCAATTCCACGCTGAACTGCCTGTAACTGCCCGTGTGGATCCACGTGTCCTCTATCGCCAGTGATGTCATCAGTTTTAACAGTCAGGACAACTTTGTCCACTAACTTGTGCAGGGTAAAGAGATCTTTCAAACCATACCAGAATGAGTATGATTCAGTCAAGGACACCTGAGAAAAGGCAAAAAACCATGTAACATTGACCCAACAATTTCCCCAAAACTCTTGTTTCACTACCCAGCTACCTTTCCTTTCACGTAATCCCAAGATCCTAAAAGCTTTCCCAAAAACTTTTCCCACCAAAATGAAGCTTACTAAATGCCCATCAAAAGCAAAAAATGAGACAAGAAAAGCGAAAGAAGAGGAGAGGAGAGAAGAGAAAAAGTCGCGAAATTTTGCTTTCTGGGCATCCCTGAACTTTACAAACTAGATTTTGCATCTGGATCAGAAGACATCGAGGTTCACAACCTGTAAACAGTTTTGTGGTTCGTTTTAGCTCTTTATACTGTAGCCTGGCAATGATTAAAAAACTGCTTGAATATAAGCTTCAAAACGCGTTTTTTGGCAAAATTCCCAGGGGCGAATGGGTTAATCATCTTCCGGTGAAATCAGGAAGTCAAAATATGATTATCTTAATTGCATGTTTAGTTGTATTTCTTGTTATATATGAAATGGTTATTATTATGGTTATTATTATTAAGTGAAGTTACAGCCAAACTCTTTAACCCAGTGTTTTGAATTGATTTTTTTCTCTTTGTAGACTGAAGAAAAAAATGAAAGAAATGTTTATTGTGCACCCCAGTTTTAGACTCAAAGCAGTTATTACACTTGCAAAGCCATTTCTCAAGTAAGATTTATAATGTTTTTAGAAAGTAACTTTTGTTAAATAGAACTGTGGGCAGAGGTTTTTGAATGAGTTTTACCAGAGAAGAGAATGTCCTTAAGTTTCTCAGTGTGACTAGTCAGGGGCACCCAACGACGGTTTCCACCTAAATACACTGAAAACACTTTTTAGGCTGTCCAGAGTACTTTAAGAGCTCTAGATATACATTCTAAGCATCGCTATAAAATTTGTATTTTCTTGGTCATCCTAGGTGAACTTAAGTCTTTTCGAAATTACGGTGAAACCCTGCCTTACGGCCACTAATACTATAACAGGGTCACCTCGTTATTACGGCCACTTTTTTTTGGCCGCCCGGCAAAACGGCCATACGTTTTCTTGTAAAAAACCCTCGTTAATAGGGCCAATTTTTTGGGCCTACTGGGGACGGTAATAACGGGGTTCTACTTGTACATGCTCTTCAGCTTTATTTTTCCGAAAATTTTAGATGCAATGTTACAAAAGTGAGAAATTTTCTGATTCCTCTCTCTATCACATTTTTGAATCCGAAAATTTTAGGTTTCTTTTTTTTCTCAAAAAACAGCCCATCCTTGAGAGTGGAATGTGTAAATTAAACTTTAGAAAATAGTTGGGAATTTATTAGATAAGCTTCGAAAATTGTACATGAATGGAACGGTCATCTAGAAATTTTTAGCTGTTCTCAAATAATAGAAAATTGTAGGCAATATTTGCTTCTTCGAACAGATACTACACTGAAAACAGTCGTTGGGTGCCCCTGACGGAAGAAGTGCTGAAGGGATCATCCTGTATAAATGAAGATGACTTTCCTTTCTTGTCCTTTCCAATTACTCTACTCTACTGGCTACTCTCTTCCTCTCTACTCGGGTGTACTCTTCTCTTCTTAACTCAACTCATTTCTACTCTGGCCTAGTCTATTTTATCTTAATCTGTTCCACCTTGCTCTACCCTACCTCACTCCATTCTACTCTACGCTATCCTTTGCTAACCTTCCGTACCCTACTGCACTCCACTTTGCTTTTCTCCACTCTACCCCACTTTTCCTCATTCCATCCCCCTCCATCTACCCCACCCCACTCCACTCCTTCTAGTCAAATGTTTTGTCCATCTTGTGAAATTTGCCTCTGTGGACCTGTGATTTATGACTAAAGAATATCTTCTTTATAACTGCCAAGATTTTGTCAAGGACTATGATCATTGTTATTAAACTCTTTCTTTTCTACATTTTTAGTGCTAGCTTTTGGCGGAAACTTACCTTTGTCCACTCCCTTCGCATCCTGTCAAGTCACATTCCTGTAGATTATATTTACATTCCTGATGAGGTTATGAGGTAAGCCATTAACTCAAGTACTCTTTGTGTACTCAGCAATTATGAGTGATGTTTAGCCCTGATGCACTGCGATGCCAAACTTTTCATGAGCTAAATCTAAGGTCTCCTAGTAGGCAGGTGAAAATTCGCATGTCTTAATCAATGTAGAACATCTGTTTAAATTTAGAACAGCTCATCCATTATTCCTTCCTGGGTTAGCCAGGGATCAGCCATTTAACAGCTTTGATTCAGACACCAAACTTTCCTTCTACCCAACCAAATGCTTCTCCAGTTTTAAGGGCGAGGGAATGTTTCTTTCCAATCATTTACTATTGTTCAGTGTAGAAGGACACTAGTTCTAGTCTGTTGACTCCAGATGAATGCCTACTAACTGTTATCTTTACCCATCAGCCACTTTCTTGCTGGGTGGACTGTCCATGCATTCACTCTTGTTTTAACTTTTCTATAGCAGCTAACTGCCCATGACGGCAGAGGCCACACGAGTCTGTCCCAGCAGCCAAAATAACCTGTCCACCATGCCCATTTAAGACCAAGAGATGCAACCAGACTTACTCAATGTACCATGATCACTTTGTTTTGTGATCAGTTTTGTTCAGGATACTCGGTTCAATTTCGCTTACTTGCTTTCGCTTATTTCGTATACCAGGAGAAATTGCAAACAATGCTTATGCATGCATTAATTTGTTTGGAGCCGGCGGGGGGTTGGGGGCAAACAAGATGCATTATAGACAGACTGCTGGCCTTTGAGTGGTTGCTTACTTCTGTTCCCAAGATGGCTAATGTGGAGAGATTCGACTACAATAAGATTTTTTATTCTCTTAGTTTTTTATTTATTTCATTTTCCCCTTGCAGAGTGGATCCAGCTTACAGGCAAGCACATGGCCGATGAAGACTGGGTAAAAGTAATCTTCATGAAGAGCATTTGTGCCATGCTGAAAAAAGAAAACTATAATAAAACAAAGAAAGAATGTTTTAAGTACAAGCGTTAGGCACATTTAACTGGACTGTGGACTTAAGTCGGTTGTAAGGCGAGGTGAAAATCAAAATAATCTTTAAACAATCTTAACTCTAAAATTACTTATTTACAGAATTAACCGTTGGCTTGGCACAGGAACGTGCTTGAAATAATAGTGCCAATAGCGGCAGTCAGCTCTCACTGTGTCACATGTAGCCACATGTTTGAGATGGTTTCCAAATTATCGTTTATCTCAGTCCACCTAAAGGTGATGTTACACGAGACGATTCGCAACGACGATTTTTAGCGCAACGCAGGATTCAAATGTTGTAACAATGTCGCAGCCTTTCGAAACGATGTCGCAACAATGTTGTAACGCTGTGTTGCGCTAAAAATCGTCGTTGCAGATCGTCCCGTGTAACACCACCTTAAGACTGGTTCAAGTTGTTTAAGTGAAGATAAAAAGAGACATTATGTGTAACATAGTTATATGGTCTGTATGATTATTGTTTAAAGAATAACCTGTGTAGCAGGCGTCAAAAGGGGTAGAGGATTGGGAGGAAGCGGTTTTCTCTCTCTCCCCTTTTTGCGCCTGCCATACAGGCTATTGAAGAATGGAAGACGACGATCGTAATAGGCGTAAATGCTTGTTGTAGACTTAACAGTAGAATTTCTTGATCAACAGCCCCCCGAGATACCGGCTTACTCAAAGGTAATGGTTATTTTAGGAGGCCTGGCAGCATTTCACAAAAGTTGTGACTACCCTGCTCCAATTTTTGGAAAACTTTGTGATTCGGGCTTCTTCAATGAGAGTAAAGGGGGGCGTTTGTTTTTGGAATTCCATAGTATTAGGCTTAAGTACCTGCTTTTTCGGTCGTATTTTCTTTTATTCAGTTTAAAAAATGTAGATAAGCCGATTCCAAAAACATCTTTATTTCTAGCCTGCGTGGCAGGCGTTTGAAAGGGAAGGGAAAGGGAAGGGGAAGGGAATTAGGGTGCGAGACCACGCGTGAGGGAGGAGCGAGCGAGCGCCCCTCGCGTTTCTCTCGCGCGTAAAACTCCCTTTCCCAAAACTCCCTTTCCACTCCCTTTTAAAACGCCTGCCACGCAGGCTACTTTATTTCAATCGGTGGGAGCTCTGAAACCATAACTCTTCAGAAGAAATGTGTAATTAATTTAAAATTACTTTTTGGTTTGGAAAGTCTATACTGGCTTTTTCCTGAGGTGAAAATAACTCCTCCCTGGCCTTTCATTGATTGCATCATACCTGATATGCCTATTGAGAGTTTATCATAAAAGGTTATTTACATTTGGGCCAAAATGTTTGGCCTGCTACAAGCTTGTCATAAATTAATGTAACATAATGTAGTGTTTTATGGTGTTTGATTTCTGTGTGGGAACACCTTAAGAGAGTAACTTATCTGGATTCAAGTTATTGCTAAGACGGTAAAAATGGCCAATTTCCTGTAAACAATGCCTATAAAAAGGTATTAGGTTAACTTATTACACAAAGCCTCAATAAGAAGGTCCTTAATTTAAGTGTATTTTCGTATAAACGTTTTTATAACGAATGGATCCTCTGTTATTGAAAGGTATTTTATTCGATAAAGGAAATAAATGAAAGTTCTTTTTGCTCTTAATGCAAACGCGCAGGTTTTGCTTCACAGCTGTTTTTTCCCCACATAATCCAAAATATGTTGTAAGCAAAATTTACAAGCAAAAAGACGATTTTTTAATCTCACATTCTGCGCTACGATAGCAAAACCTCCTCAAAGAATCGTGGAATTGTCATCGAACTACAACACAGTTGAAACTCATACGTGCGTCAGCGCGTCATTTTCCTTTGGCGTCCTCGCTAAAGATTGATCGACGGAAAAGAAGTAAAAGAAATAAGACGAAATTTGGCTTCTCGTGCCTTCCAAGAACTAGGGAGCTTTAACAGGGGCACCCAACGAGAATATTTTTCAAAACCACTTAAACATAGCATTGTTAAACGTATTTTAGTACCGTATTTATTCGAATAAACGCCCAACCTCGAATTAGTGCCCACCTCGAATAAGCGCCCATCCTAAAGGCAGAAAAAGCTAAGAAGCGCCCACCCCCTACTCCTCCCAATCAAACTCAAATTAGCGCTCACCCCACCCCACCCACTTGAGTGAATAAATTCTAATAAGAGACTTCACCGAGGACGGAGTCTTCTTCGAAGTATTTTACAGAAACCTTGCTTTGTTACTTCTTCGCGTTTTGTTGTTTTGTTTCAAAATAAACATACTTCACTTGCTGAAAATGGTGAAAATTTAATAAGCGCCCAGCCTCGAATAAGCGCCCACCATCAAGGTCAAAACATTTAATAAGCGCCCAGGGCGGTTAATCGAATAAATACGGTATTTAAACGGTAGATATAGGCATTCTTTTATCCCCTAAAAATTTTCATCTATTCGGATTTCCTAGCTGAAAACCTAGTGATCCGAAAATTATAGGGATCAAAACTTACCTTTTCAAAATTTCTGCCAGAAAAAAGGCTCTCGAAAATTCCAAGTGACCTTTTTAGGGTAAAAAATCCGTTAAAAATGGGCAATTATACCACTTTTTAGATGTTAGAAAATCCTAGGAAAGGCAGGCAAGCAAGAAATTTTACAATAAATTTTCCGAAAATTCTAGATGTCAAATCGTCTTCCGAACAGATGTTTTCGGGAAATCCGCCGCTCCAGTTTTTGGAGGTTGAATCATGATCAGGTTGAACGGCATACACATCCTCCTCTCTAACGTACGCATAGAGAGATTTTGTGATGGTATCATGAACTAAATTGCTGAAGGAGATCAGTAAAAATGGGTCAAGTATATCCCAACCCCTCTACAGCCAAGGTGGATTGTAGCGTCCCATCAACACATAGGTCTGGGGATGCAAAGGATTATATCTCTTATAGATACCCTTGGGCTCGAGTCAGATCCCTCCTCCGTAATAAGATATTCCTCTTGAGTTTTATGTGCACGAGTTCTCATGGAATGAGGTCTATATAGGTAGATGAAAAATCGTGGGGTAGAAAATAGTCTGAAACTGCAGTGGGTCTAGAAACAGAAGCGGTAGACCCGTCGACTGCTCGTCAGTTTTTATCAGAGGTCTTTAAGTCGTACTCTTATCTCCCTTATGTACCGTTTGTGACAAACAAAGACGGCGGGCACCGTGTATTAAAATATAATTTAAGAGTCACATTCAGTGTATGCAATTACGCCATCAAGCCAATTTGTGACCGCTTTTTCCCTAACACACTGTTTATCAGTCACTCAAAGGTTGCGGGCACTTAACACAATCCAAATGGATTATCACATACTGCGACCGTCCTCTGCTAGACGGAACACACCCTGCCAGTACCCGCTTTCTAAATCTATCGTCGACAACCATTTTCTATTAGATATCATTTTATGTACTAAAGCAAATTTAAAAAGGATTTGAAAGGAGTCACAAGAATAGTACTATCTCTCTGCCAATTCGCAATGAGATGATGGGTTTTGGCAAGGGGGGGTTTTCATGACACTCTCCGTGGATATTCCAATTAAGCCATAAATTTACAAATCCATGTTTTTGACCTCACACTTTAGGACTGAATTGTGCTTATTTGTGACCAGTCTATCAAGTAATGCGAGGGTCAGTCCCCTGAATATCGTTCCTAAGTAGTTGTCCTCCCAAGCGTTTATGCGAGCAACACAATTAAATTGAGCAACGACCGCTATAACTATTTACATGCTTTTGTTCAATTCAAGCTTAGCGGGTATTGGTTCAGTTGTACAAAGCAAAAAGGAGAACTCTGAAGCAAAAGGGGTTATAATCCACTCAGACAGTAAGCATGCAAATGAGCTAGTTAGTGTACAAAAAGCGAACTCGTTAACTACGATAGATTTGATTCTTCTACAATCGGCAGCAAAATAGTCTACACCCCTCGCCCTCAAATTTTAAGTTGGGACGTTTGTTGTTTCTAGCATGCAACTCAAAGAGGAGCGGAACATTGCTTGGAGAGGAGAGGGGATGGAAAAATTTTTCCCTCGAAGTACTCTTGAAGTCAACAAAACCTCAGAAAGGCCCTTTTGGGAAATGTGTCCCAACTATTGTAATTGCCGATTGTAGCAAAATATTGTCAGGGACACGGCTTTAGTGCCTTCAAAGTAAACGTCACTTTTTTATAAAAAAAAGTCCAGAACTCACTGAGTCATCTTTAATGATTTCATTGCAGGGTTTGGGGGGAAAATCCCTGGGGACGAGATTGGGTTTGGCCATGTGTATTGAAGATGTTGAAGCTGTGGTAGCAACAGCTGACAGTTTGTGATGCCAACGCTGGTTTCCCCTCGAAATGACGTCTGAGTAACGATTGTAGAAATTCCATACTGATGACATTCTCTACCCAGATCTTGGTAGTG
Source organism: Porites evermanni (assembly GCA_942486025.1). Lineage (NCBI taxonomy): Eukaryota > Metazoa > Cnidaria > Anthozoa > Scleractinia > Poritidae > Porites > Porites evermanni. Next base: position 162,763 of record CALNXI010000077.1, on the reverse strand, counting down.
CTTCTCTACGACACGACCAATGAGAAGCACTACCAAGATCTGGGTAGAAAACGTCATAAAAATGGAATTTCTACAGTCGTTAATCTGACGTCATTTTGCGGGGCAACCAGTGGTGGCGTGGCGAAATATCAGCTGTTTTCTTAGGTTAAAGCTGGGGAAACTGCAGAAGCAAAAAAGCTAATGACTCATTAATTACTTCTAAAATATCGAGTTTTTGAAACAGACCTTCTCCAAACGTATCGGTTATGACGGATTCATTTACGATCTTTAAAAAGTCAGATTTGGTATTTTTATAGCTTCATTAAAAGATGAGCATTTCCTATGAAATGAGCCAAAATTGTAAACAACGATTTGGCTACATCTTGTATTATTTTCCAGCTAATAATATTAAGTCCTTGCAGAACTGTTGTCTATTCCAGATCTTGCACCAGCTGACTTAATCCAGCGTTTGTAGCAACAGTCCTCAACCCCAGACAGCAAGCTATTGTTCGAGGCAGCGTGACGTGATCTCATACGTGTACATTTACTGTATGTTGTTAACAAAGCAGATTAAAATAAGGACATTGTTGTTGCTCTGATAAAGGTGCCAGCCCTTGCTTCTCTTTACCGTGACATCCGTACTTCCTTCACTTGGTCACTTGAGTAAAGTTTTAATTTGCAAGATGTTAAATATTTTGTACCAAAAATTGCAAAAAATCTAGTTGGTTAAGAGTAGATGCAAAAGTGTACTTATGACTTGTGCAACAGCCAAACATATCAGCCTACAATCATGTTCTCAAGGTTTCATTCATAAACACAAGCAGTTACTTGCCTTAAAAGGCCTTTGATATTCGCTAATTAACTGAAACGTTTTAGCCATAAAAGAGCGACTTGATTTTAGCAGCTCATTCCTTAGACAATGACACTGTCCGATGTTTGGTTATTCCTTCTTAATGAAACTCACAGAAAGTGAAACTATTGACCTGCAAGCAATCTTTCCATTTGGGGATATCAGCCAAGAAAGGTAGCGTGTAAACAAAAGGCGGGGGAGGGGGCCGGGTGAGGGAATGGGCTTTCCCCTACCCCTGGCAGCAAGCTGGTCACTCACATGCTCTTGTGCAGCTTGTTCCGCTTTCCCCTTGGAATGGAGAGCTTGCTCACAGGCTATGAACTTAAAGTCAACTATCACCTTGTGACACCTCGTCATTACAGACAACCTGAAAATACGGACTGTGGTTAAATCCCCGCCAACAAAATATACAGATGTTTAGCTATGTTTGGACTATTGCTCTTTTAAAAGGACAATGACTCATGGACACAAGGTTTTCAATAATATAAGGGAGTCAACTGTATACACCTAACAAACTTTCTAAGAACACAACAACTGGGAATATTCTAACAATTTTATATACTGTACAACACCAAAACAAAATTACTTTGAGCTGGGAATAACTCTATCATTACAGGTTTATTGATATTGTAATATTGATAATAATTATACTTATAAAAATAGAATAAATCTACGGCTATTTAAAGGATGGCAGGTTAATATGTGGTAGTGAAGGCATAGACGGTAGATTTATATTGGGTTTTGGTAGATTGTGTAGGTTAGGACTAATATTTCTGACAGCAGACATGGCTCTTTGGGGTGCAGCACTGATACCAGCCTAAATGAGACAAAAAGTGCAATGTTAATAGCTCATTTAAAATTTATCATATCTGTACTGACAAACTGCTGATGCATGAAGTCTAGTTGAACGAACACTGGTTTAGAAGAATTTAATGATTTATATGACCGTGAGTACATGTCTGTTTACAGGTAATTGTAAAATCTCTGGGATCTCACGGGGGTAGAGTACTACCTACTTAGATAGTAAAGTGCTGACACAATTCTCTACGAGGCCGTAAAACTCTTAAATAATAAAGGATGAAAAATTCTAGCCTGAGAAAACATCCATTTCCCTCGCTCTTCGCCGCTGGGGACATTTTGCGAGGAGGAAAACGCGAAATGTCCCCAGCGGCGAAGAGCGAGCAGAAACAGATGTTTTCACAGGCTAAAAAAATTCTTGCCAAGCTTGCAGTCCTCTATTTTTAGGTGCAGGGTTCTGATTAAGTTTTAAAGTAGACAATTTCTTTACTCATTTTTCCCCACAAGTAGATGGCCCAGACCTCAAAGTAGACCATTTTTTAGCTGTTTGCTGGCACTTACATGTAAAATGAGAACCTTGTAGGTGGCTTCAAAACTGGCTTACATGCAAACAGTAAATCAACAGGAACAAACATGTATGGAAAATAATGAAAAAATTGAGCTTCCTAGACTAGAGGACTCACCTCTGATTTTTCGAGTTTATTTTGTGCCTCAATGTGGGTTAAAATTTCTGACATGTTAGTTTCTAACACCATTCCACCCATGACAATCTCTTGTAAAATGTAGTGAACCTGAACAACAAAGACAAAGTTGTAAAGAGGGACTGGGATGAATATAGCCAGCACTGAGGAACTCAAAGAAATGTAAATACACACTTAACCTATATTACTATTTTGTCCATTTTATCTGCCATTTTGGAATGCAGGGCATAGACAAGGGTAAAGCTATAATTTATTGCTCTCAGTTCAAAGTGGTTTTATTGACTTTTCATGCAGACAAAACTTGTACATGACACCAATCATGGTGCCTCTCACAGGTCAGTATTTCATGAGACTCCAGACAGCTTCTCATCTAGTGTGAACCTTAAGATGAAGGACTTATCTTCCTACTGCCGCATCCAAAATTGGATCCTTTAGCTGACTGCCCAGAATATAACCAAAGAATAATAAATTTTCACTATCAACAGATGTCATGTTCTACTTTTTTGCCATCATAATTATTGCTATTGTGGATCACATGGCAAAGTTGCATTTTTGGATACAATGGTTCCAGCTGTTTAAAAGGTCACTAACACTATCCATCAGATAAATCTCTATCCAATGGATAGTGCAATATTAGTTTCTGATACTTATCCACTAAATAGCTATGTATTCGGTGTATGGTGCTATCTTTTAAACAACTGGAACCAGGATTTTTTTATCTGATGACTCAGGTGTAAATCAAGAAATGCTCCTTAAATTTAACCAAACTTAGCTCATACCAATGAAATAAGTGTAAGGTAAATTAGCCTTTTTTTGTTGTTCAGTGACATACCTTGTCCATGTGAAATATCAGATCTAGTTCACAGACATTTTCAAAACATTTGTCTAATGTTTCCACAAAAACCTACAAAAATAGTACACACACAAAACAAAAGTGGTTAAGTCAATTGCCTAACACTTAGCAAAACAAGCAAAACAATTAAAAAACTCCTGACCCCATTTTGTTCAGTGGTCCATAACACCATTGCCTGGATAAATCTCTAACCAATGAGTAACTTTGCAATTTGTTTCCCTAATAATTATCCACTGGAGAGTGAATTATCCATTGAATAGTGCTATCCACCTTTTAAACAACTGAGGCCTGTTTTACTTCATAATAAAACAAAACAGCATCAAGAGCAAGAGCAAAATGCATAACTATAACCATAACATAACATTTTTTCTATAATAATCAAAATTCGAAAGCAAAGAAAATATCATTCTTTCTATGATCCTTAGGTTAAAGTAGAACCTAAGGTGCATAATTTGTTGGGTAAGACACATACCATTTTGAGCACAATTTTGTCATTATCATTTACCATTTAAAGTCCATATCCAAAAATTGATTCCACCCTTTCATAAGTAGATTAAACAACATTTAACAGGACATAGTCATAAACATACCTGGATAAGATCAAGAATTCCTAGCTCACTTTCTGAAGAATCCACACAGAAAACAAAGTAAAGTGTGGCATAGTGACGGTAAATTATCTTAAAGTCAGAACCTCCAATCAACCTGCAAAAGCAAATTAAAAATTTTTACTAATACAACACCTTCACACAAGTTCAGGAAATGTTTCTCATCCAACCAAGAGAGTGATAATGGATAATGATCTACAAATGATACTTCACTTTATAGCATGGTCATAAAGAGGGGGGCATAATACCCCCTTCACAGATTGTTTTAAAACCTCTTTTTTATCAGGATGTAGTACTCTTAAAAGTCCCAAGTAAACCATCAAGTCCAGAATATAAGTGTACAGACAAAACTGTGCATTGCCCTTATCTTGCTTGGCCAATCAAACCTATTTACTCAGCAGGGTACAATGTAGGTAGAGAGAAAAATGCACTCCAAACAAAAAAACTGTTTCCATAGAATTCTAAAACCCCCTGGATAGAAATAGACCTCATACTTATTGGCATTATCTACATGCAAAACAAAATATTCTGTTCATGACCACATCCGATTGACAGAAAAATAGAAGTTATAACTTACGTTCCCCCTTCTAAGAAATTACAGACATTGTCATCTCTCCTTGAGACAATATGAAATGTCTCTCTAATGATCTGATGCTGCATGTCTTCTGACTGAAAAAAAGTATAATTAAAGAATGTTATACTCTTGTACGATGCACACTATTTTTCTCCAAAACTTG
>CALNXI010000077.1:108102-154447 GCA_942486025.1 Porites evermanni | reverse complement strand
CCAACTCAATTTTTAATGAAAATAATTGTACCCTCATCTTTGCAAAAAAAAGGAAACCCACCCACCCCAAAACCCCCCCCCCCCTCCCCGCCGCCCCCTTCAAATGTGATTGAAATAAATAAGCCCCCTTGGGTCTAGATAGAGGATTTACAGTAAGTGTGTTTTGAGGTTGGTTATATTTTGAATGACTTATAGACATTGAGTTCGGTTTTTATAACACAAAAAGAATTACACATATCTTGCAGCTTGTTATCCACCTTGGTCTTCTGAATCAGTGGATAACACCCTCCTTGATCTGCATTATTATAATTCTTCATATCATACAAAAGCCAAATCCAATAATTATTGCTAAATACTGGTTTACAAAGAGAGGAAAAGTTAGACAGCAATTGTTCATAAGTACAAGCTGCTTATTTATTCACTTTTAAACACAACATTGCATTTTTACTATAAACAGTGCACAATAACTCCTTTTCTACTGTCTCAGACCAAATCTTAAGAGTGAGAAACAAAAGCTCCTAGTGTCTACTTAATTTCCTACTGAGACATGAGATGAGTCTTTGCTTGTGCTTGCCAATCATTTGCTTAGCTAACCTTGAGAACAAAGATGAACTTCTCAATGAACTCTAGTTTTAGACTGTTGCTTCTTGAAACGTTCCTAGAAGTACAATAGTTTCTCATGCAATAATACAATAAAATACTGAGTCACTGCAAGATTCTACATATACTTTTGAGGCTGAGATCCCAAGGTACCTACATGTAGTTTGGATGGGACTTAGAGGGTAAAATTGTTAAAGGGCTTTATCAGGGAACTGGTAGCACCTCTGGCCACATACTCTTGCAGAAACAATTCCAGATCATTTGGACCCCCTACTTCTGATTGACCAGAAAACATTTTCTGGATAATCAGAAGCACAGAACAGGTTCAGTAAGACTAAGGCCTCAAGTGCTCTCCCATTCTTCTTAAAAACTATACCTGTGATGATTTTACCCAGTAAGTCCCACCACGGCCCACCAGCTCTTTATCCCTAGGGGTGAACTAGTCTCCTTCGCAGCCATTTTCAAGCTCATCACGCAACACTCATTGCATGATGAGCCTAAAACAACTGTGAAGGAGACTAGGGGTGATCTTGCTATAGGGCAAAAACATCAGCTTTCATAAGTTAAGTCACTTTCTTTCCCTGACGGTGGTAAAGCGCAATGTTTGTATTTAGAAGTCCATAGTATTCTGCTTCTCTCTTGACTCTGTCCAGGCTTTTGCAATGGTTCTCTTCATTTCATCGTCTCCTTCATCATACATCTTTTTCATCAGATCCATTATCCCTTCTCCAGGATCCTTGGTCTCATCAAACTTCGGTTGCTGCTGTTTTATATTCTTCAAGTTCTCAGTCACTGTCAGACAAGACCAATTCTCTTCTTTTTCTTTCTTCAGCAGGATACTTAGTTTTCCTGATTTTATTTTCACAGAGCTTGACTCAGGAATAATAGGATGCAACAAGTGTACCATCTGAAACTCGTAGTTCTTGCCGTTGAGACCAAGTACTCTCAGCTCCAGTGACTTTCCAGTGAACTTCGAAGAAATCTTCTCCTCCGGGAGAGTTTCTACCTCTGGCAAAGTTATGTAAATTTTTACAAATTTTGGCGATTGATCCCAAGCGTACGATGTGATTTTTGTTAAGGATACTTGAGGTTTCTTCGACGGCTGCTTCTTTGTCCCTTCCGGGGAACCTGCATTTTCGATTCGTTTCTCCTCGGCATTGATCTCGAGTTCTACGCGAGCAAGCTCACCTTGTAGGAGCTTTTTAACCCGAGATTGCGTAGCTGATGATAGGAGGCTCTTAATTTCGTCTCTTGTATCCTTTAGCTCTTGAAAATTCTCCATACTAATGAAAAAAGAGTTCGCCAAATCTGCTCTTGACTGCTCTGATTCACGAACATGTGAGTTTGCGTCACTCGACCGAGGGACTGGGGCGCTAGAATCCAGTCTCTTGTATGCCCCCAAACTTTTAGAATAGACATGTTCCTTTCTCATTCGAAGTCCGTAGATTTGTTTTTATAGTTTTTTTAGCTGACCATGAAAAAATGGATAGTTCTTCTTGGTGGGGCTCTATTCTGTGTCCTATTTCTCTCCATGTACTTGGTAGTAGATCAGTTAGGACGGCTTCCCACCTCTCAAGAAATCTTCCAAGCTGAGGTAGGTTGCGAAGGTCTCCAAAAACAACTCTCAATGCAACTTTTACACGTCGTGGCTTTCAATTCATCCCCTAAAGCTGTTTATGAGACCTCTTAGCTTAAAGGTATTTATTTAAACGTCCATCGAATAATTATAAGATCTTAATTTACCAAAAGACGGAAAGGGATGAATTGGTGTAAAACGGTTGTAAAAAGCTCTTTTCTTCGTTTGCATACAATGACGATATGAATATCGGTTGAATGAAATCATGTGAGATTTCTGAAGCTTGTTGCCGGTTTTGCTACTTGTAATGAAATTCTGTTGGCTGCATGGAAAGTGTTTTCTGTCGATCCTTTACTTTATGCGCATTTTTGAAAAATATTGAATTGAAACGTTATCGTTAGCCGGTGTGCATGCAAAGTGCGCACAGATTCCCGCGAATGTTTTTACATCGAATCGCAGAAGAAAGTCGATCAATAAATCTTTAAAGCTTATAGTTTAATGAAAATATAAGCCTAAATATTCTTCTTGCACATTTTATTAGTTTTCTTTATTCAGGTTTTGAATTTGCTGAAGCCTGAGAAATACAAGAATACCAAAAAAGTAGTGTTTATTTATGTGTGCGGTTGCAGTGTGTTAGATTATAGATGTCTGCTAAAACGTTAGATTGAAAGTTAACGGTAAGCTTATATTTGAAAAGAAATGACCAGGCCCCAGTTGTTCAATTCCACCTATCGCGATAGGTCACCTATTTAGAGATAGGTCACCTATCACGTTAACCAAAGGGATTATGAATAGGCGACCTATCACTAAATAGGTCACCTATCACGATAGGTTGCATTGAACAACCGTGGCCAGCTGGCTTAAGTTGATAGTTTTAATTTCTGGGAAGTTACTTGCAATTTTCTAAAGAATGTACATTTGAAAGGTGGAGTAATTTTTGTAGCGGAGCAAAAGTAGAGGCAGTGATTTTTTATTTATGTATATTCATTGATTAATTCAGATAAAAGTATGGTAATTTTTTAAAGTTAAACCACCTGTTAGGATACAGCTGAGGAAATAAAAAAATTGGGGCACAGAAACTTATTTTTCCAAGCTGCAGAGCAGTGTTTCTAGAATGCAAAATTATTACTCACTAATTTTCGAAAGAGATAATAAGCAAGGCTCACAGAACTAAAATACCGGAAACTGTCGCTTATAAGCCCTGGGTTTATAAATCTTTGAAAGGGGTGTTGTGAGGGCCTTATATATAACTGGAATAGAATAGCGTGGCTCAAAACAAGCTACAAATGTTTGGTAGTGCTGATCAAAATACATTTTGTATTTACTGGTTTTTAATTAAGGCTCAAATACATGTAACAAATCAAATTCATAGGGCAGCGCTCCAGGCTCAACTTTTTTCAAAGCAACCTAAAATTACAAAATGGTCACCAAACATACAATTTCGGTCGCCAGAAAAAAGGGACACTACATGAACGTTTGAAAGAATCAAAATTGCTGCCCAACCATCGCAATTGAATTTGGAGGTGTCGCGACATCTCGAGGCTTAATACCCAGAAAACCTGGGTGAAATTAGGCAGATTATCAGGAAAACAGAGCATAGAATAAGGATATTTGATACAAATTTCTATCACACTTTAACTTATTAAAAAGATGAGAAACTACTAGAAAACCGCATCTCACAAAATCTCTGGAATTTCTTGGGAATAGCTTGGCATGTGATCGCTGGACATAGGTTGCCAAATTGGCAACTTCCACCGCAATATCAGTCGCCAAAATTTTTTTTCTACTCGCCATGGCAACCAAAATGGTCGCAGCTTAGAGCACAGTAGGGGGGCTTATAATTGGAGCTAGAAAGGGGAAGGATGTATTTTTATGTTTACAGGTAAAGGACCTTTAACTGGGGGCTGGGCTTTTAGGTGGCAGTATACAGTAGCCAGACAAATTCTCTGGCCCAAGGCCCATAAAAACAGTCCTCAAAATTTTAACCTTGTAGAAGGAAAGGTGGCAGACAAAAATATTATATATTGAAATATACAAGTTTGGTTAAAATGTTTGTTTAGGTCTACATATGAATGTAAGTGGTTTGAGCCTCTGTAACACTAGAGACAGTGGCCTTAGCTTCACCAGTGACAATATTACATGTACCCCTGGACCAGTTTTGCTTGATGAGTATTATTGACTGCATTTTGTTCAAGATTTCTTACACCAAAAATATTCTTCATTTGTCGAGCATTGCCTCACAAGGACCGGGCTCAAAAATCTCAATAGAAAATTAGAAATAATCACAAAGAGGAAAAAATAGCTGTTTCATTTAAGATCCTTTACTCCAGCAGTGTTTTGATCAGAAACGCATTAAAGTTTGCCGAACTCCCCAGGAAAAAGGTGAAATGATGAGGGAAAAACTTAAGAAAATAAAAAAAATAGAAAGCCATGACTTCTGTCTTAGATTTAGAACATAAACATGATGATGAAACATCCTAAAATCATACTCGATTCTAGTACATATGACAATGACACAAAACAAGGGGAGTGGTCACAACATTTGAGACTTTTATTGTACCCCATGTTAAAAAGCTACATTAAATGCAGCACAGCACCTACAAGGTTAGTATTTTGTTGTGGTTCAATTTTATCCTTGGCTTAATTTTTATTTTCTTTTGTTTTTGAGTATGGTAATGTATGGTATTCAGTTTGAAACAAAAGAAAATTAATAAAAATTGAACCAAGGATAAAACTGAACCACAACACATACACTATGATTGAATTGGAGTGAAGGAATCAAATTTCATCGCAGTTGCTGAGTATAGTTCAAAATATATGATTGTCTTTAGAAAAAAGTCCCGCTGTGACCAGTCTGAACTGTTTTAGGGTCGATTACCAACTGCTTTTCAGGAAAGGAGCCCATTTTCGGCAAAGAACAAGACTGGACCCTAGAGAGTGGTTGAAATTGAGATTGGAACTAATGCCCTACTATATGGAGCTTTTGACAAACTACATGGCCCAGGGAGGGGGGAAATTAGCAGTGTTTTTACACAAGGCCAATGTTAAATTCCTGGCTAAGTCCCGGAGGTAGGGGGGGGGGGCGGAGTTTCAAGTGACTGATGCATAAAATGTTGAAAAAAGCCTATTAGCATTCCCAAAACTCACACACCTAATTTGATTTATTAACTCAGTATATTTTTACTTTTTTATTGTCCTTCAGAGAAAACAAAATGTTGAGGATCCTCTGAGAGTTCTTGAAAGGGATATGAGTAAACTAGAAGGGAACTTGAAAAGAACTGGCAAAATTATGAACAGTATGCAGCAAACTGTAGACAAAATAAAATTCCACGGTGGCAAACCAGGGCACAATAAACAGCGTGAAGAATTGTTAAGGAGGACGTCACCAGGCAAACAAGGTGAATCTCTTGAGAGAAGGCCTGAAGTACAAGGTGGAGATGTTGACAATGGCTGTGTGTTCTCAGCAACAGCATCAGGAAAATCAGCAAATGTGAAGGTAAACTTTTCTTAGAGGGTGGGTGCACCATTTCAATCCTTTTATTCAGATTATGTGCCTTTTTTCAGGGCTTAAAAAAAGTATCATCCAGTTGAGTGGGACTAGTAGCTTTTTTTGTTGGGCAAGTAACTTTTAAAACTCAGTCGTCCAATGGGCATGAAATATGCTTATATGCTAAAGCACAAACTGGCACGCAAACAGCAAGCTATTGCAACAACACTTTGCGAAGAACGGCAAGCAGGCAACTGCGTATCTAAGTCACAAGGTGCCCCTGCTAGAGGCATCGGGCCACCCCCACTATAGCTGGGGAAACAGCTGACCAGCATTGCTTCGAGGTTAACTTGGCCTAAATTACATTTAGCCACATTTACATGGGGTATGTTTTTAGCTTATGTTCTCTGGTTTCTAAATTACCTCACCTCACCCTCGCACAAGATTTTTCAGGGTTACAGGGTGTTACGCAAAATTGTATTGTGTAACTAGCGTGACTTTCTAGAAGCTTCGCAAGAGTTCATAGTTTGTTTATTTTAGGACCTTGTGTAAGCGTTTCTAAAGTGGTATATTTTGTAATCTTTCTATAATTAGACAATTTAATTTTTTTTTTTGAATTGTTATCATATCAGTGTTGTCATCGATTGATTATAGATGTTGGATATGTTTGATGTAATGCCATTTGATAATATTGATGGCGGTGCATGGAAACAAGGCTGGGATGTGAAGTATGATGACAGTGAATTTGATAAAGAACAACTTAATGTATTTGTGGTCCCTCACTCTCACAATGATCCAGGTAAATGCAGTTTTGTCTTGATTCAAAACCAGTGATTAACATTGGTATGACCTTTGATATGAGTTTTATCTGCTGGACTTAACACAGACAAAATTTGCTATTTAATAACTCCAAACTGAAAACTTAAGAGTGTCAAAGTTCAAATTCCAGAATAATACCAAATTTCTTTCTACTGAATCATGAAAAACAAATGGTCATATGCCAACTACTATTGAAGAGATTTCATTTAAATGATGACACCACTCAAATGAATTGGATTTTCTCTTCAGACTCAAAAGTACATGTAAGAACCATGTACCAAATAAATTACATTGTATAGTACCACTGGAGACAGATTTCCTTTGAATGATTACACCATAGGATTCCAGCCACATGAATGAAAAGTCAGTCTTCAGATCAGCCTTTCCAAAATGCAATGCTTGCTGCTGCATGTACGTAAGCATTGCTAAAAATGACTTTTCTGTGGGGTGTTATAGTTGGCAATAATATTGTCTCAGGCAATGTTTCTCACAACAGTGATATCAAGTCACAAGAACAAATTAATGCAAAGTTTAACAGGCCTTTAGTGATCTCAAGAGCCATGGCATTGGAGTTTTTGCTCCCATGGTAGTTGTAGCCATGTTATCTTGGGCAAGGATTAGAGGACATGTTAAGAACAGCCTCTCCAGGTTGGGGGTTTGATATGGGCCCAATTACCCTTCTGTGTAATAAAATAATAGACCTTTTTACCGATATGGCAGCCATATTGAGTTAATTCGATTTAAGGAGTATTATAGGATGTCCAGGGACATGAGCACATTTTCGTATGTATTTTCAAGCGCTTTTCGGGTCATTTTTTCTTAAAGTTTTCTTAGAATAAGATTGTAAAGGGAAAAAAGATCCTTGTGCCATGTTTGGATGTAATAATGATTGCCTTTTTCTACTTTAGTATTAGAAATATGGTCTTTCACTGTATATTTCTCGAGAAAAAGGTGATCATTATTACATTGAAACACGGCACAGGGATCTTTTTCCCCATAACAATCTCATTCTAAGAAAACTGTCCCGAAAAAATGTCCCGAAAAGCGCTCGAAAATACAAACAAAATGTGCTCATTCCCCCTGGGCATCCTATAATACTCCTTAAATCGAATTAATTCAATATGGCTGCTGTATTGGTAAAAAGGTCTATTTGATTGTGGAAATAGACTAAAAATTTCTATATTTATTAATAACTATTTTTTTTGTCTTTTTTTTTTGTGTTCTAGGGTGGATCAAGACACTAGACCAGTATTACACTCAGCAGACAAGACACATTCTAGACAATGTAGTCGATGCCCTAGCAGTAGATAAAAGAAGAAAGTTCATTTGGGCAGAAATATCTTATTTCTCAATGTGGTGGGGAGAAGTTGATGACAAAAGAAAAAAGCTTGCTCTAGAGTAAGAACTTTTTCAATATTGGCATTTCAGTTGAACCTCCATAAAGCAGCCACCCTCCAGGTAGCGGCAAGTGGTCGCTTAACCCTTTAAGCCCCAGTATCCACATACAAATTCTCCAAACTGATCCCTATACATTTCCCTAAAGAATGAGTTGAGATAATTTGATAATAGATCAAGGGCGAAGGCATTTTCTCTTGTGTGATCATTTTATAAATTCTCATAACTTATCTCTTGATAGTGTATGGATATTGTTTGGAGAAATTTGATCTTGATCACTATTGGGACTTAAAAGGTTAATGGAGGTTGGCCGCTCAATTGACTTCTGTCGTAAATTAGCATAATCTTTAGCAGAGACATAGAAGCAAATGCAGGGAAGCATTACTGATCCACAATCGGTTGTCATCTTCTATCTTAGACAGTATTTTCCTTCATCATATTCTTGAAATGAAGCCAAACTAAGTGTATCAAGCGCTTGATGGCCACTTGACAGAGGTTACAACAATGAGAGAACTCTTGTTGGGATAGCCAAAATGTGGCCGCTTAATAGACGTGTAATTTCCCATTCTTTTTTTACAATCATTTTGGGACTTTGATTACTGGCTGCTCATTAGTGGGTAGCTGCTTAATGGAGGTTCAACTGTAGTTAGTAATGGAAATTGAAGGCCATCCCTTTTTCTTTATACATGTAAAACCCTGAGTATTAGTATGGGCTTGGTGATCAAACCTCCGACCTCCTGCTTTGCATTCAAATGCTTTACTGACCCAGGTAGTCCTGCAGTTGTTGACTGACACCCACTTAATGTGGAAACCTCGTTATTACAGAAAGTTTTCCTTGTCCCTAGCCCTTACATTGTCTCTGAATTCAACCTGCTTATAATAATGAGGACAAATACAGACACTTTCTAAAGTCCTGTTATTGTCCATGTTAACTGGGTTTGACTGTACAACCAACATTTTCTGGGATGGATGTTTTAGAGACCAATGTCAAATGACCATTTTACATGTGTAGTTAGAGAGGTCTCTGCATTTCCATTTTCGGGAGGTGTCAGTCTTAAGGAGGTTTTTCTAAGTGGCGGTAGACTACATTTGTATTGTGGCAAGATGAAAAATAGACCTAGGCCTGCCAGGTCTGATAAGAGGGTTACATGTTTATTGTTATTATAGGAGTGTTGGATCTACTATTGTTATAGGAATTGTCATCATTTTATTAATCTAACAAAATTGTCTCTTGCAAAAAAGTGTGAACTCCAGGCTTCTTAGTGCTGTCCCTTACCTTGTCTTTGCCCTCTGTGTATCCCCCCTTCACATTCCTGCCTCAACCACTATCACTGGGACCCTGGTAGAATGGCCAGACCTTTGCTGCATATTTGCCTAGATGACAAAGAAATTTTCCCCATTAGTGCCAGAAGAAAAACAAGAAGAACAGAGGAGAGAATGTACATGTTGATTTAGTTTGTGCTATTATTCATTGACTCTTCACTCCTGAAAAAGGGCCAATCCTCAAACTGACTTATTTGATTAAAAGCACACTTCTTGATAACACACTGAATAAACATTTTATTCCTTAGGCAGCTAAGCAGTGGTCAACTAGAGATTGTAACTGGTGGGTGGGTTATGAATGATGAGGCCAATACTCATTACTATGCTATGCTGGATCAGTTGATTGAAGGGCATCAGTGGATTGCAAAGAATCTGGGTTCAGGTCAGTTAATTGCCATAAAACCTTATTTTTTATGTTCATGAAGGTATCTGAAAGATTTGCATTAAAAAGGGCCCCTGGTGAATTGATCCAATGACAACTTCTCCCATTGTGTTACAAACAAACATGAGGCAATGTGGAGAGAGAATCTATGAATCAGAAGTCTGTGGGGCTATTTTTCTGGCACGTTTAGGGTCCCTATACAATTGAGGACCAACCTGATGCCCCTGACTTGCTCTACACAGTTTGTGATTTGAAGAGTAAATGAAACCAGCCACAGGCAAAAATTATGCATGTATATTGTACTCATCCTTTTAACAATATCCTCTAGGTGATAAACTTACTTTTTTTTGTAATTGGTTTAATGAATTTGTAGATTGTTACTATTACATGAAATAACAATATTATCAAAAGGTACAATCACACCAAGGAGGCCAAAAGTGGACCTCCTTTAATTAACTCACATTCTTTCATGCAGACATAAACCAATCAGAAGTCAAGGACAGTTTCCAGCTGGTTTCTGATTGGATTAAATCTGTACGAAAGAATGTGAATAAATCAAAAGTGAACAGCTTTTGGGCTCCTTGCTGTAATATGGGTGGGGTGGTATGTTTTAGAGCAGAATTTTGGGATTATGCAAAAAAAAATTACAGGATGCTGAAATCAACAAGGCAATCTTCCAGACCTCACCAGTACCTTGTTACATCTCCACTCCCAAAAGTTCATTTGTTTTGGACCAGTTACATGTAAATGGCACAAGAAGCTGCCTACAGTGCCCTCTTAATCACTCAAAGAATTGTTCTTAGATTGTAACAGGAGAGGAATTACCCTTTCTGAGAAATTAAAATACAGTAAAGGGATAATAGGGCTTGTCTAAGGGGTTGTAACTACTTAATGTAATCGTTATTTTTCTATATTTTACTAGGAATAAAGCCTATGTCAGGATGGGCCATTGATCCATTTGGGCACACACCCACAATGGCATACCTTTTGCGACGCATGGGGTTTCACTCCATGTTAATTCAACGAACTCATTATCAAGTCAAGAAACACCTTGCTAAAGATAAAAATCTGGAGTTCATGTGGAGGCAAAACTGGGGTAAGTCTTTTGCTCAGAAAGTCTAAGTGTGCAAATATGTTATTTTCTTTCTCTATGGATATGGCTTAATATTTAATTGTGTTGCCATATTGTATTTTCACACTCCCTTATTTAGAATCCTAGGCCATCTTTGGACGAGCAGCTGTCCTATTTTTCTTGCCTGGGGCAACTACTTGCTTGTCTTGTTAATGATTTTGTTGGAGAATGACTTGCCTGGACTGTTGTCCATTGGAGTTACCTGCACAGTGAGAATATATCTACTTGTCCGGGGACTTTTTTCAAGACCTGTTGTGTATTGATTGAAAATTAACGCCTTGAATTTCAGATCATGGATCATCAACAGATATGTTTTGTCACATGATGCCATTTTACAGCTATGACATTCCCCACACTTGTGGTCCTGAACCCAAGGTATGGCAAAATGAAATATTAATGTATGTTTGGAAGGAGATGTCTCGCCCTTTGTTTTAAACTTAACCCTTTCCCTACCATGCCACCCTCTATCTGAAAGCCCATATTCAAAGCAATACAGTAGCTTCAAAATTTATGAGAAATCCTGTGTTGTGTTGATAACGTACTCCACTACTTGAGGCTTAACTCACCAGAGGCTTAATGCATTTGACAGCTTCTTGGTCATAGCTGACAACACCAGTTTAGAATGAGTGGGCACTATAAAATACCTTGGTGTTATTTCTAATAAATCCGTCTTGGATAAAGCATGGCTGCTCTAGGGAGAAAAATATCTTCTCTCGATTATCATTTATGCATCACACTTGAAAGATCCTGTCAAAATCAATGATTGAATGAATGAATTCAATAAAATAGACAGGTATTATTTGCTCGCCCATAATCCAGGCTAACAGTAATGATTTCTTGTGATTTTATTAATTGTTTGGGGCCTTTCACCAATTTTATTATTAGATGGCTTGTATAAACTAAAATACAGTTTTGTAGTGGCTCAGTCTCTCTAACAGAATCAATTCAGTGCCTCTTTACTCTTTCTTTAGATTTGCTGCCAGTTTGATTTCCGCCGCTTGCCTGGTGGTGGTGTTACTTGTCCTTGGAGAATTTCTCCTGTAAGAATTGATGACAACAATGTTGCCCAAAGGTATTTTACAGGTGTCTTTGAAAACTCTGTTCATTCTATTGGTGACTGATGCTCAACAGTAGGAGGGAGTTGCAACTCTTTTTTTAATACATTACATTTTAATTTTTGGTCAAGACATGTCATGTGACCACAATTAAAATAATGTTAAGGCACAAGAAGACCTCAAGATTTACTTGTAGAGAAAATTTCTTTGTTCTAGGCCTCCTAGCACAAGATATTGTCATTCAATTGTATGCTCGAAAAACACACCTTTTACCCAGGCCTTAAACCCCTTGAGATAGCAAATAAGTCCCTCCATCCCCTCCCCCCTCACTTTTTTTTAAATAATAGAGGTACAAGGAGAATCTTTTTCTACTGGTTTATCTTTTAACCCGCTCACCCTGCAAATTTGGCTGAAAAATGCATTTTAAAGCTAGTTGAGCCTTGTTCAGTCACAATTTTGGCCAAAAAGTACCAAACTGTGCAAAAACACCGTTTATAAGTTGAGCACTACGCTATTGTTCCTGATGCTTAACATCAGTTTCCCAACATTGGGCATGCATAATGCTTTCTCTCCTTCCACTTCTTTCACTTTTTTTCCTCTTTTTTGGAGGGGGGCATTTACAAGACTTTGTGAGAAATGTCTTGAGGAAAATTGTTAGGATTGTAGGATTATTTTTAGGATGTGTAGTCGGGTAGTATGGATGATGTTGTGGTTTTTTTTCATTTGAAAAGGTAGCCATAATAAGGTTTTTGAAAGAAAAACTTAATAGGAAATAGGCACCCCCTGTCCCCTTGGTCAAGATCACCATCCCATAACTCTTAATTTGTGCTGGAAGCCTCCATTGCATGATCTGACAATATTACATTCATCTTCTTGGAATACTGTTTCCCCCTGCAGGACTTCTTTCACACAGAGGCACTTGGAAAAGGTTGAAATGTTACCTGGAATATTGTGAAACAAGCTATGCCTTAAAACTTTCTGATGACTTCATTCTGTTTTCTTACAGGTCACGAATGCTACTAGATCAGTACAAGAAGAAGGCACAACTCTACAGGACAAATGTCTTGTTTGTGCCATTGGGAGATGACTTTCGATATGAGACAACATTTGAAATTAATGCTCAGTATGGTAATTATCAGGTATGAGAGCATAATTTTTCAAGTTTGACCGAGTTCACACTCAAAAGCAGGTCATTGTTGTGTTGAGCTGAGAAAGGTTTCCTTTCACCTTAGGGTCTTCTCCTTTTTTGCATGGAAGAAGGAAGGTAGTATTTGATGACTAAATGTAGAGGCTGTGTTATCAGTGCTTAGTATTTTGTGTAATATTCTTCTCCACAGAGACTGATGGATCATATAAATTCTCATCCAGAGCTAAAGGCCAAGGTACCTGTTTTTATCTTACTTCATGATTAATCATCAAATTGTAACCAGCATTCTGATTTTACATGCCAAATAATTTATGGAGTTGAAATACCATTAAAATATTCATTTAATATTCTTTACAAGTATGTTTTATTTATTCACCATTCATCTCAGTCTATTATCCGTGGCAAAGTACACACAGCTACTTCATCGTGGCATCATAAAACCACGTCATCAAGAAAGTGCAGGGTTGAACAAAATTTCTAAAAAAATTATGCGAGGTCATTTTTTCAAGACCTAGATGTAAGATAAACAGATTAATGAACAACGCCCTGTAAGCTTGCCTCAATGAGGAATGAAAGTGTTGAGACACTTCTATACGATGGCCCCTTTTTGCATAGTGGACATATCCATCACTTCCCCCTCTGTACCCCCACCCCGTCCTCCTAAAATCAATGTTTTATTTTAAACCCTCAAGTCTGTCTTTTACTGCAAACAACATTTATTTGGGATGGGGGGATTTATGGCATTTAAATAGAATGACACAATTGTCTAAAACAACTGCTTTTATCAACAATTATTGTTGACAAAAGCACTTGTTTTAGACAAGTGTGTCAACTGCTTCTGTCCCTGATTATAGGTACTGCCCAGTTGATTAGTGTATTGTGAAACATACTGCAAGAACTTTCAATCTGTTCATGGGAAACACTACAGGAATGAAATATTTGCTAGTGTCTTGCAGCAGTAGCTTAAGCTCATTTGATAACCAGCTATGCGAGGCTAAAAAAAACTTGATTCAGTACCTTGTCCTTGGGCAAGCAGCTCCTCCATTTTGCTTGCCTGAGGCCACTACTTGTTTGTCTTAGTGAAAAATTTTCTTAGAGGATGACTAGCCTGGACCGTTGTCCATTGGTCAAGTAATAACCTTTAAAAGTTACTTGCCTGGCAAGAAAGCTACTTGTCCTGGATTACCAGATGGGACTTTTATTGAGCCCTTGTTATGTCTATATCAGGGTTTTAAGAAGCCAGATGGTCGATTAGGGAAAAAACCTGATCATAGACTGACCACTGTATTTTACTCATTTATACAACCATACTAAAAATACATGACCAACTTGATAATAATAATTTTGTTAAAATTCTTGTTAATAGCATATGCTTGTTTTTCATAGGTGCAATTTGGGACTCTAAGTGACTATTTCAATGCTCTGTATAAAACCACTGGTATGACTTCAATGTGTACTTGCTCTTTCATTAAATTCACATTTTACATTTTGATTGTGATTAACGTAATGAAATCTAATCTGACCTCTTCTTCCTTTCCATGGCTAAACCCTGAAATTAGTGTTGTAGCTAAGCTAATCAAAACCATTATTTCTTACTAGGTTCTGCGCCTGGGAGTCAACCAAAAGGTTTTCCTGCCCTAAGTGGGGATTTCTACACATATGCTGATAGGTACTGCTATTAATTTGCATACAGTGTGTGCTATTTTTAGATGGACCATGGGGGAATTGAACTGAATTCCCCTTTCAGATCTGGAAGGCAATTATAATTACTCCCTTGGCCAATTTCTGCTGCATTATAACAGGTTTGTTTTTGGTGTGTGAAGCTATCTGTCGTGAACAATGCTTTACTTGGGGAAGTGATAGATGATAGCTTTTTAAGGCTTATTTTATATCAGCAGACAATGGAATGGTGTTAGAGGACATGTACAGATGGTTGTGAACTATAAATTAGTACTGAAAACAATGTAGCCTACGTGTAGCCCCCGGGAGAAAATAAATCTCATTTTTGCTTCCGCAGTGGAGCCAGAGGGTGTAACTGCACTCATTCTAAAAGGAATGATCCCTCCCTTGTTCATCAAAAAGTCTTTTTTGCCCCCTTCTGTCTGTATAGATAATTGACTGCTTACCTATGTTTGAATAGAATGCTTGATTTAAAATTGTACAGTATTGTTTTCATGACTTTTAATGTGTATTACCTACAGTATGTCACAAGGGCATTAAATACATGACCTTTTTCACAGGGACGATCATTATTGGAGTGGTTACTACACCTCAAGACCATTTTACAAAAGTATGGACAGAGTTCTGGAGTCACACCACAGGTATTAATGCCTTCTCACTAGTCTTCTTAATTCAATGAATAAATTATGTTGCATTTGATTATCACCATTATCACACAGTAAGATCTTGTAATAATTGAAAAGTAAGAAAATTAGCGTTTTAGGTGATGTATTTTCTTTCTGTTTTTCTTGTTTTACTGGGTCATTAATTTGTGCACCTGCAAGGTGTTTTTGTACCATGTGACCATTTATTTAATTAAACAGGACTATTCTTGTCAAGCCTGAATTTCTTTTAGGTGTCTTTGACATTAATTTGTAATTTGAATACATAAATGTGGGGGCTCTTCCAACACTCGCACATTTACCCTAAATTCTCTATTAAGCCCCCCCTTCTCTAATAGGCCCTCCCTTTTCAAGGTAAGAAAGTTAATAAGCCCCTCTCTCTTTTCAGCCCCCCTCCCATCCCCCTTATTTTTCTTTCACACTGTATTAACTGTATTAATCAATCTCGGCTGTAAAACCTCGTGTGGATTGATCCAGGATGGTTTATTCATGTGGCGGAAGTTCGGATTTGTTTTTTTTCCTCGGCTGCATGACCTCCAACTTCTTGTACTTGAGCTTTTCCACTTTGCATTCTTGTCCTTTATGGAGAACTGGGTCCATCGTCTAAATTGCTGATTTAAATAAGCCCCCCGTCTCTCTCACCTCCCCACCCCCCAAACCCCCAAACCCTTCACAGTTACCCCCCCCCCAGCTACAGGCTTCCAACGCACCTCCTGCTACACCTTCCTTCCTTGATCTTTGTACTCTTTGATTTGGTTTATTTGTCGTTTTCTGTTTAGTTTTTTTTTACATTTGTCGTTGTATGTTCTTAGTTGTTTGTTGGGTTGTTTTTTCATTGGGGGGAAGTTCGGTTTTTTTTTTTTTCCTCGGCTGGCTGACCTCCACTTTCTTGTTCTTTGGCTTTTCCCTTTTGCTTTTTTGTCCTTTATGGGGAACTGGGTCCATCGTCTAAATTGCTGTTTTAAATAAGCCCCCCGTCTCTATTAAGCCCCCCCCCCCCCAACACCTCTCAAATGTGTTTGAAATAAATAAGCGCCTGGAGGGCTTGATACAGAATTTGTGGTAAATCCGTCCTGCTTGGTATTTTGTAGACTATCAATGGATTTGTTAACTTGCTTTTTGTGTCTGTTTTGAAGAGCTGCAGAAATAATGTTCTCGTTGGCTGAATCACATGCTCGTCACTATGGCAGTTCAAGCTTTTCTGTTGAGAAACTGTATGGCCTCCTGACGAATGCTCGCCAGAATCTGGGCTTGTTTCAGCACCACGATGGCATCACTGGAACAGCTAAAGACTTTGTGGTTATTGATTATGCAACAAGGTCTGTGCTAATGTCTAGAGAGAGATTTTGGTTTTACATAGTGGTAGATGTAATGAAAAGTAAAAACAGAGTTATCAGTAGTTGACTCGGAATATTGATTGCAATATTTTAGCTCATTTTGACCGCAGTGAGGAGTGATTTGCGCCAATCACTGGTGATCATTGTGATACTAAAGTCACTAAAGAAGTAGACAACAATTGTCCATAGTCTATACTCTGACTTATACCATAATAATGTTTTGAAAATGTTCAAAACTCTCAGTGCTGTTTTTGATGTCCATTTCCCTTGACGTTTCTCAGAAAATTGGGCGTGCAAGAAAGAGAAAGAGAAATTATTGTGCAACCATCGTGTCATTTCCGTGGTCTCTACTGTTATTGACCATAGCTCTTGGCCAAATCGCACAGTTATTGTAAAATATGTTTACTTATCACCCTGTCCCAACCTCATCACCTGCAGAAGACTACATGTAGCAATAATTGTGATCTATATTCAGGGTTCGCACGCACCTTGAAAGTTCTTGATAGTCCTTGAATTTTAAAATAAAAATTCAAGGCCTTGAAAGTCCTTGAAAATTGCAGTCGGTGCTAGAAAGTCCTTGAATTTCGGTACTAACTTTATCCAACCCAGATTCTCAAGTGCCTAAAAGGAGCAAACAGAGAAAGACCTTCAGGATAAAATTGCTCATGTTGTGGAAGAACTGAAAAAAGACATAGACTCAAGGCTCTTTTTTGCACTGAGAGGAGTCCTTGAAAAGTGGGAAATGCGTCCTTGAAAGTCTTTGAAAAGTCCTTATGAATTTTTTGTTCAAAAAAGGGTACGAAACCTGTATATTCATCTGTTACAATTACACTAAATTGCATCAACAGAATGTTACGCTCTTTGAATGACATGCAGCGAGTGATACAGGACTCCTCCCATTTCCTGTTAACATCTGACAAGTCGCACTACAAGTTACCAGACCAACATGCACCTCCTCTAAAGTTTGTATGTACACTTTCTTTCCTGTGTTAAAACATTTTGATATTGATAAACGTTAGTGTGAGATTAGGAAAACACTTTAGTCATAAAGCGCAAGAGAGAATTATCCGAGGGCGAGGCTGCCTGCTGTCATAGGCAATTTGACCATCATGCAATAAAAATAATTAAAAGAGAGTATTGAAGTTATGTTTATACACTGAACTCATTATTTTCCTCCCCTTTCATGTAGGAGGAAAGCAGATTAGGTCATGATTCATTACCCACAAAAGAAGTCATAGCAGTCTCTGACACTCCAAGGTAACTTGAAAATATTTTAATCACTTGTTGCTGATTTCAAGGATAGAAAGATTTAGTAAAGTTAGATGTTTAAGCATAGACGTTTTTGAGGGATGCACGTCAAGCAGAAGTCGACATGTTGCAATACTCGGCAGTGGGTTCGCTTAAATCTTTGGGCAAGTCATCTCAAAAAGAGCAGAGACACTAAGCATTACGAATTTGGTAGCGTCGAGATATATTAAAAAGGGAAAACTCCTCACTTTGCTTAAACTCACTATTAACACCCTGTAAGACGACAAGTCATCGAGAATTTGGAGTAACAAGCCCCTGCTCTTGGTGAATTGGTTTGAATTTCAAGGTTTTGATGTCTAAACTGATCAAACAGGATGAATTTCATTTTAGCTCTTACAGTCAGCTATCAGCTAGGGCCGTGGATTACCTGTAAACCAGCTGATTGAGCTAAAACCCCACGTTAAATAAACTATCGTATCGTATCGTATCGTATTAGTAACAAGTTTTTTAATTTTAGTCACTATACCCCTCTTCAGAACCTCCATTCTAGGGAGAATGGGTACAAGCCTTGGGTGCAGTGATGTCTAAGATCGTTTAGGTGGACAAGCATTAGTTATCATTGACCGATGGTATTCAAGGCGACGATTAACCAATCATTAGAATACGCTTGTCCACCCAAATGATCTCAGAAATCGTTTTGCCAAGAGCTTGTACCCATTCCCGTTATAGTTTCTGGAGTTCACCATTTTCACATGGCCATAATGCAGCTTGTTTACCCCCCCAATAAATTTGCATGACCAGTCTTGCAAAATTTTGTGGTTAAACAACATGCATTATGGTCTATGTGAAATTGGTGAGTGGGAAATTAACCTTAGGGAAAATTGTATTTAACAGGGCAATAGTATTGTACAATTCCTTGACGACAGCAAGAGAACAGATCGTCAGTCTCCACGTCTCCGATCCAGTAGTAATGGTATGAATAGTTAAAAGTTATGAATTTTAATGAACACGTTTACATTAATGAATCGAACGAAACAATTGCCAAAAATATTGTAAACATGGAAAACAAAGATTTTTGTTACATCAAACAATAAGTGGAGAATTTAGGGGAAGTAAAGGTGGCGCAGTTTCCCATCGCGGTCAAGTGTCTGATGAATTTATTGGGCTTTAAGTGGAAGCATGGGGAAGCATTTTTAAAAAAATAAGTTTATGTAACTTTCTTCAAATTTATATTTAAGTAATAAACTTTAAACGCTTCATGCCTGTGCAAATTTATGTTGACAAAAGGGTGCGAAAGTTTCATTGATTTCATTTTCCAAACACTTAAAAGTTATAAAATGTTTAGTAAATTAACAGCGTGTTTAAAATATACTTAACTTTGAACAGTGAAAGTATCAACCTTAGTTTTGAAGTACTTTGCTTAACTTTGATAATAATAATGGTAATGGTATTGATGATGATGATGACGATGATGATGTTGTGCTTCGCAAATGTTTTTTCGATTTGTTTTTGGCATTTTGTCAGGTGAGCGATAGTGATGGAAAGGAAGTTCCAAGTCAAGTAAACGTGTGGTGGGATCACAGGAACAGAATATCAACTGCCAAATATGAGGTAAGTATTGTAATTCCTCAGCCAAAGTTCAGTAACGCACTTCAGGGTGTTAGTGCATGGTGAAGAGGCGGTGATTAGCTCTTTTATAGCAGCCAGGCAAGCTCACTGTTTAATTCTCGCTCGAGAGCGGCGAGGCTTAGTTCTCTTTCTTAGACAGTGGATGGCATTATTGGGAACCAATTCTTTATATAGGGTTTATGTAGTGGATACTCCGAATTAGGATGGAATGTTAATATTATAGAAATAGGATTAGGATCTTGCCTTGCTAGGTTAGTCAGCTCTTTTTGCACATCCTTGTGTTTGTTTTTGTTTGTGTTTTAGAATTAAATTACTCATCGAGGAATAGTGTTCTACTAGTAGTTTTGTTTGCGATTTTGGAAGAACAAGCTATAAAGAGAAAATTAGCTTTCAGTTAGCAGTCAAAAGCAAAAGCTGTAGACTATTTGATGGTAAACGCAGAATTCTTAGGAGTAGTCATATTATAACACTTAAAAATTGACTTGTTCACTAAAAGCGTTGTTGGTTTTGCTTTATTTTCAGGTCGTGTTTTTAGCCAAAGTTTCACCGCTGTCTTTGACCACATATTTTGTGTCATCAGGACTGGGGTCAAAACTGAACGAACGTTCTGCTATCACTGCATATAACGCACCTGAAACGTCACAAAACTTAGGGTAAGACGTTGTGATGGAATATTGGACCTTTTTTGCTTGTAGGTTTCATTTTCCCAATGGGCCATTTGCACGATCGCGTCAATTTACTTCTACGACCAGAATCCTTTCCGTTTTCCCTTTCATTTTCAAATTTGGTAATCCCAGCGAGGTTCAAATGACAAAAGCTCTAATTTGCACAAGAAAGCAAAACCCTGAAGGATTCTGGTAGTAGCAGTAGAATGGCGTCATCATGCAAATCGCCTATTCAGACCACGTGATGTTCTCAAGGGAATTGGCCTTTTGTTTTTCAGTTAGTCATACACGCATATGCAGGTGGAAGGCGCGAGATTTGAAAGAAACTGTTCTCCGGGGTAACATTATGTTGTCTGCAATGGGAAAACAAAACATGCGAGCTAAAAAGGTCCATTGCTTTACAAATCCAAACCCTCTCGGCGCAAACTTCCCAAATCAAATCAATACTTGATTGCGTTCGACATAGGAGAGCGCATTCCTAATCTGGTGTTGGTGGGTTTTGCTGGGGTTCATTTGTGTCAAGGCAAATTTTTGATTTGGTAGATAGTCTTTCGACCTGCCCCTCTCCTAGGAGGAGGTGTAACGTTGTTGATGTCCACAAGGTTTTCTCTTATGGGGCGCCAAATGCATTTTTATTATTTAGAGTGGTTATTTGTATATAACCAAAACAATGTTGGTTATTTACAAATAACCACATTACAGTTTTATTATTCCTAAATAACCAAAATGTAAAGTTGGTTATTTACTAATAACCAAAACTGAAATTTGGTTATTTAGCAAATAACCAAAAATTAAAAAGTGGTTATTTCTAAATAACCAAATGCGAGGTTGGTTATTTATTAAATAACCAAAATGCGATATTGGTTATTTATTAAATAACCAAAATGCGAAATTGGTTATTTGTTAAATAACCAAAATGCGAATTTTGTTATTTATTAAATAACCAAAATGCGAAATTGGTTATTTGTTAAATAACCAAAATGCGAAATTGGTTATTTATTAAATAACCAAAATGCGAAATTGGTTATTTAATAAATAACCAAATGCGAAATTGGTTATTTATTGAATAACTAAAGTGCAGGCAGAATGGAAAATTGGTTATTTATAAACAAACTGGACAGTTGGTTATTTAGTAAATAAAACATGGACGATTAAAAATCCAAAAATGTGCAAAAATGGTTATTTAATAGAGAAATGGTTATTTACCTTATTTGGCCTTAGCAAGTGGCCACGTGGCCCATTTTTCCGCTCATCTCCCATAACGACTTGCAGACTTCTATTTCCAACATGGCTTCTTCCAAAAACATAGCGCGGTTAAATGCAGAAATGGCTCTGAGCTGCTTTGAAGTTAGCTACTGACCGATCCAAATCTGATACATGCCACTGCAGACTGTTCACAGTCCCTATTTTTCCGGAAGATCGTCGAGATCGAGCACTAACCAGGGGGCAGGGGGCGGTTTGGGAGGAAGCGAGAAAAATAGTCCCTGAGTAGTTTTGACGCTCATATAAGATGGCTGCCCGCTACGCAAAGCCTATTGCGACAGGATTCTCTAATCATCCTGATATTGTAGAATTCTGTAGGTACTTTTGATCACTGGTCAAGCCAATCTTTGCCCAAAGAGATCTCAGGAGCAGGAAAGTAGCATTTTCCTGCGTATCAATTTACTGACAATGTCCCGAGGAAAACGCTGGAATAGGAATTCTGAGACCCTAAATATAAAGATTGCCCCCAGATCCCACTAGGTTGGGTCGCCTTCGACACTACAACTTTCCTCCCTACTTTCGTGCGAAAGGTTTATTAGAAGATACATCATTATGATAACTCGAAAGAACAGACGGGAGGCAATCTTAATTCTCCATTCGGCAAGTGATATGACCAAGAAAATTGTAAAAGAAATCGAAAAGAGAGACACTTTATTTGGTATTTCATTCAGTTTTTGGCAAGTACAGAATTGAATTTTATGGCCAAAATGTGAGATCAGTCGGGAAAATATATACCTCGTTAAGACCCTGTTGTATAACAAAACAGTGTAAAATACGATACGTTTCACGGAAATGCAAAATTATTTTTGTATATGTGTAATGTCTGAAGATTAAAGGACAAGGGAACAAATTAGTCAGAAATGAATAATGTGACGGCACGACAATTCGTTGGATAATCTCTGGACTATCATGAAAACTAACTGAAGTAGATGACGGT
Source organism: Porites evermanni (assembly GCA_942486025.1). Classification (NCBI taxonomy): domain Eukaryota; kingdom Metazoa; phylum Cnidaria; class Anthozoa; order Scleractinia; family Poritidae; genus Porites; species Porites evermanni. The sequence goes on along the minus strand of CALNXI010000077.1, from coordinate 132,110 downwards.
AAATGAAGACTAATGGTGGTAGATGTAGGCGTATGAAGGTAAAAGAAGGCTAATGAATGTAGGTGACCGTGGATATAGGCTAATTGGGGTAAATGAAGGCTAATGGAGGAAGATGACGGTAGATGAAGGTGAAAGAAGGCAAAGGTTATTGAAGGCCTTTGTAGGTAGATGAATATTAATGACGAGGGACGAGTGTGAATGAAGGTAAATGAATTAGAATGAAGGTGAATTAAAATAAATAAAGGTGAATGAAGATTAATGAAAGCGAATGAAGGTGTACGGAGGAAAATAAAAGTAAATGAAGGAAAATGAGGGTGGAAGAAGGTAAATGAAAGAGGAAAGTGAAGGAAGTGGAAGAAGCCATGTTGGAAATAGAAGTCTGCAAGTCGTTATGGGAAATGAGCGGGAAAATGGACCACGTGGCCACTTGCTAAGACCAAATTAGGTAAATAACCATTTCTATATTAAATAACCATTTTTGCACAGTTTTGGATTTTTAATTATCCATGTTTTATTTACTAAATAACCAACTGTCCAGTTTGTTTATAAATAACCAATTTTCCATTCTGCCTGCATTTTGGTTATTTAATAAATAACCAATTTCGCATTTGGTTATTTAATAAATAACCAATTACGCAATTTGGTTATTTAATAAATAACCAATTTCGCATTTTGGTTATTTAATAAATAACCAATATCGCATTTTGGTTATTTAATAAATAACCAACCTCGCATTTGGTTATTTAGAAATAACCACTTTTTAATTTTTGGTTATTTGCTAAATAACCAAATTTCAGTTTTGGTTATTAGTAAATAACCAACTTTACATTTTGGTTATTTAGGAATAATAAAACTGTAATGTGGTTATTTGTAAATAACCAACATTGTTTTGGTTATATACAAATAACCACTCTAAATAATAAAAATGCATTTGGCGCCCCATATTCTCTTTTGTCTCGTTTTCACGTACCAACGAGCGCGTTTCTCTAGCGAAAACGTTCCCAGTATGTTGAGCAAAATATAAGTAACACAAATCACACAATAGCCTGGTAATAAGTAGGGCAATGACCACAAACTGGAATTAGACGTTCACATGCCACGCGCGAGTCGTACTGACACACTACCTTGAACGGCTTCAGCGCGATTTTTGGGTTCACATTTTTATGACTCATCCTGTGAGTAGACCGTTTGTTCTCGAGCCTTGTACACTGTTACAAATTTGTTGAACAGTCGAACCTCCACTAACGCCCACCTCTCTACAACGGCCACCTCTTTGGCAGACAGTCCATACTTTGACTCTCGTTTAAACCTCTCTACAATGGTCATCTCTCCATGACGGCCACTTTCTTCTGTCCCCAAGGTGGCCGTTGTGAAGAGGTTCTGCGTTCAACTATAATCGTCTTGTTTCAGTTGATCGGTGTATATATGTGTGTGTTGAAAGTTCGACTTGAAGTAATATCTTTGTTTTTCTTTTTTAGGGAAGGATTTAAATTTGATGTGAAAGAAGCTGGACGAGAAAATATTGTTGTAGAAAATGTGTTCATGAAAGTTGAATTTGACAGTTTCAGAGGCCTTCTTAAGGTAAAACGTCACAGCACTGTGCACACTTTGTATGGCTTCACTTAACACTTAACGGCTTTTTTTGCAAAATGCTAAATATGATGTGTAAGCATTGAACGTTTGTCTTCTGACTTGGTGTTTGTCTTGAGTCTCGTTTATTCTCACAACATTTTGAAGTCAAACAGCCTCAACATCGCCCCACAACAAATTTGAGGTAAGAGAGATTTAGAAATACTTTTTATAGGGTAAACGGCCCACGTGATATTCAAGTTGACGGTTTCTCGAATTGGAAAATGAGCAGTGAAGAACTGTCCTAAAGCAATGATAGAATTTTCTAGGTGGTTTTCATTACCATTGTTATCATCTTATCAATTATTTATTCAAAAACGTATTTCCTGTCGAAATTGCTAAGTGTACGGTGACTTATTTCCTATTGAAATTGGTAAGTGCACGGTGACGTATTTCCTGTTGAAATTGTTAAGTGTACGGTGCAACTCCCCACTGTAGAAACTCTAGGGAGAATGGGTACAAGCTTTGTGTGCAGTGATTTCTAGGATTGTTTGGGTGGACGAGCGTTAGTTATGATTGGTCAGTGGTATTCAAGGTAAGCATTAACCAATCACAATTAACGTTTGTCCACCCAAATGATCCCAGAAATCGTTGCGCCGAAAGCTCGTGAATAAAACGATTTATTGCATAAATCAGCTCTATTTACGAAACATAAACATGATGAACAAACTACAAGAATTCCCAAAGCAAGCGAAAAAACACATGTCGAAGAAACAAAGGGGGTGCGAACCCCTGAAGACTAACTTAGGGCCTAGTTCCCACAGGTCCGAACAATCTAACAGAAAATAAACTTTCAGTTCTGAACAGCTTGTACCCATTCTGATTCCCCGTATAGTTTCTGGAGTGGGGAACTGCATTTACATGTTTTGTCGATCTAAGGTTAAATTTTCATTTCAGAGCGTGACGCATAAGGACGATGGAAGTATGACAGAAGTGGCTATTGATTTTGCCACCTACGGCACAAAACCTTCTGGAGATAGGAGTGGTGCTTACCTGTTCCTACCAGATGGTCCTGCCGAGGTCAGTGCTTTTTGTTCTGTTGCCGAGCAGTACACACAGAGTCATATGAAATGAGTTAAATTTGCACTGAATTGAATGGAAACTTATTATCATGTATGAAAGAGTGGGATTTACATTTCCAAGTTGTGTGAAGCGCCATCTCCAAGCCTCATCAATTTCGTAGTATCTGCTTATAGAAAAAAATGCTTTGTGTTTGAGTGTCAATGTATTTAGCACGAAAGTACTAATTAGGGACCCTATTTTTAAGTCTCCAACTGGAGACGGGGCCGCCATTTTACCTGGTCATCCGAGCCACGCGAAGGTGTAGCTGTTTGCAGGGCAAAGGAAGTATTTTCATATTTGAGTTATTTCAAGACCCAGGGAATCGAACCCGCGACCTTCCGCTGAGCAGTCAAGCGCTCTACCGATTGAGCTAATCTTGGGTCTGTCGGTCAGTGGTCAGTGATTAGTAAACGTTGGTCTGCCATTCTCGATTGAAATCCACTGTACAAGTGCAGCACTTCTTCTTCCTCGTGGACGATTATTTGTTACTTCATGTTGTGACTGATTAATTTGCAGGCTCACGCCCTAGGGGAGCAACCATCGATTTACGTAAGCAGAGGAAAACTGGTAAGTGACTGGTAACAAGGACAAGGATCGAGTCTTAAAAAAACTCGAAAAAAGAAAATAAGAAAGACAATATTTAAATAGAACAAAAAATGCTAACACCAAAATTGATGGAAGACTTTTTTTAATGCTAGCGATTATAAAGTGATCCATATGGAATGGCGTTTGACTTTTACGCGCACTTTCTACAACGATATGCTTCTTTTTTCGTGAACGTTTCTTCGTAAAGATTGATTGATTTGTATCTAAAGAAACGTGCCACGTGCTGCTTCTTTGGGAGGTGAAACCGAAAATAACGTTTTTAACAACGGTGTGTAGAAAAGAATTTAAAAGTTGACTCTGTGTGTTACAGCTCTTTAAAAAATTTAAATCTTCTCTTCTCAGATGCAGGAAGTTCGAGTCGCCCTTCCTAATGTCGTTCATGTCGTCAGAATGTATTCCATATCCGGTGAGTGGTTTGTATTTATTTACACAATTGGTCACAAAGTTAATGGAGCAGGCACTGGTCATGGATAACGTGGATGTTTCCTCGGGAGGCGCGTTACATGCGAGTGTTCGCCGACCCAACTCAGGCAACAAAGAAAGAGTTGAAGTACGTGCGTGCATGAAGATTTTTTTCATTAGGGCAAATTATAGAGGAATTAATTCGTTAATCACCGACAGTAAGGAAAATACAAAAAGGCCCTTTGCAGCCGGTCAGAGAAACAAAGAAAACGCACTGGGACAAGACTGACATCATTCAAAATAGAAATTACCATTTAAATGATGCGCTCTTTGTGTTGTTCCATTGTGTTCCTTGCTTTCCAGCGAGCCAGGCCTTTTTATAGCACGTGACTGACCACCTGCAAAGGTCCCACCACTTGTAGCCCGTGAAAAGCGCGGGAAATCTCATGCAAGTAACTAAAAAGTTGGTTTTTGTTCTGATTGGTTGAGATCAGGTGCACTTTAGCCGATCACGAAGCGTAGTATTGTAATTCAACCAATTGAAAATTAATCTGAAAGCGAAAATTGACAAGTGTCTTGTTGATGGTACACTGCAGGTCCCGAAGGACGAACTTTGGATATCCAAAACAAAGTGGACATCAGGAATTTCGTGAACAAGGTAAGAAACCGCTTATTAGTGTTGTAAGGAGTTAGCTGCTTATCGACGTGTGTGTGATAGATGTGGTCATGAAATCTGGTTGCTCTTGCTAAAAGCAACTTCCATGTACTCTTGTCACTGCGTTTTCACCGATCAGTTTGTTTGTAGAACGATCGTCGTGTGCGTTTAGATTATCCTCTAGGTCTCACAAACCAGTCAGCAAAACCTACAGACCTGAAAATTGGATTTTTGACCTTTTAATGACGTTCAGTTCGTTCTCGGTTGCTTGTACTTCGAATGCACTCATAGACGGAGCGGAGCTTTCATTTTCGAGGGGGAAAGCGCTCTAAAATGCAGCTCAAAATAAACCGGTTCATGACCTAGTATGAAAGCCTCTTGCTACGGGTTATGCTGGGCTCCTGATATCAAGCAAACTTAAGCGTTGTAAATTAACATACGTGTTTTTCTGCAGGAGTTAGTTATGAGAGTAAAGAGCAACATACAGAACACTAACAGAGACTTTTACACCGACTTGAATGGATTTCAGGTTTGTTGGAAATAATATTTAAAGTATATAGATAAGGACTTCTTTTCAAATTGCTGAAGTTTCGAAAGTTAAGCTACCCAACACGTTTTCGAATATGCTGTTTTTATTTGTTTGTTGTGCGCACGTTACGAGAGTAAGGATGTCATACGGCAGGCGCTGTTTGCATTAGCGGGCTACAAGCTCAGATAATTAGAGCTGAGGTCTTGCAAGTTGCATGTTTCGAGGTCAAATCTCATTTGAGCCACTGATTTTTTGGAAAGAAGTTCGTTTTTTTCAAAACAGTTTGAGCTCTGTAATGCGTAAGGGAAGGATGTTACGACGGTTTGAAAATTTCAAAATTAACGAGTATTTGTATGGAAAACCACTCAACCGAGACCTGGTGACAGGAGGTGTTTTTCCTATACATTCGGCATCGTTGCAATCGCAGTTTCGATTACTAGCCGCTGGTCGGGAAATGAGCCCGCGCTGCTCCTTGAAAAGAGTGGATGAGGATAGCCTGTTCCAGGCGTTCAGGTAGTGGGGAGCGGTGCGAAGTAAAAAGGAGCGTGAAAAAATAAAAACAAGGGAGGGGGGGAGAGGAGAGAGTGGGAATGCCTGTTGTACCGTACCGTCCTCCCCAGTCCCCCTTCTACTTTTCCTCGCTTTCTTTACTTCGCACCCGTCCTCACAATCTGGAGGCCTGCCCTGGGACAGGCTAGGATGATGAGCAAGACTGGACTCAAAAGAGCGGCGGATTGGAAATCGCGCCTATTGTAATGGCTGCTTTTGAAATATACGGAAAAATTCAAAGGCTACCAAATCTGGTTTTTTCCCTGCCTCTTCTGTCTATATAAGTAGCAAAATACTTGCTGTTGCTTTTATTTGGTCTGTAAGGAAACCGCGTTTGAGGTTATTAACTGTAGAAGCGATGGCATCAGTGCAGTACTGTTGTTTGAATGGTTGCACAGAATGAGGCGCGTAGTGCTGCATTGTGTGACTACCGAGATTTTACAAGTTTAGTAATTAGAGTGGTTTTCGTTTGAGTGTCGTAAAACCAAAACCAAAGTAATTACTCTGGCCAATCACATAGGACACAGACAATACACTGAACCAATCAAAACTCGAAGTAATTACATGTGGCTGACGCAAAGCGTGCGCGTCACCATTGGCTTTGGTTTTACTTCTGATTGGATGAAAAGGTGGCGCGAATCTTTTAAGCCAATCGCATCGTGTAGAAAGTGCAAAACCAATTACTTTTCGACACTCAAATGAAAACCGCTCTATTCAGATTGTTACACATGAAACTTACACCAGTTTTCTTACACCTGCCTTGACGTTTTCTTTGTCTTTTTTAGATGCAAAAGCGTAAAACGATGGATAAAATACCCATTCAGGCCAATTTTTACCCTCTTCCATCCATGGCTTTCCTTCAGGACAAGTCAACTCGTTTGACACTTGTTTCGGCTCAATCCAATGGAGTGGCTGGTCTTCATCAAGGTAACTGCCGGAGTAAAATCTCGGTTTCAATCCTTGGGATTGGGTTTTGGGAGGGGAAGCAGATGTGGAACCTGTAAGCGGCATAGAAAACGGTCTCGAAACAAGTTGGTCATGACAAGTACTTTATTTCATTACAAGAAAAAAATTTGAAAACTCTTAAGGGGTAAAAAATCAAGATATAAGTAGGTACATCTAGATGTTCCCATAAAGCGAGAGAGGAGGAGGTTGGGGGGAGCTTATAACCTTTAAAGAAAAAACCCTTTCTGTTTTCAAGTAGATGGGCTCATAACCAGGAGTGTTTATGAGCAGGGGTTTAAAACTTGGTTTTACGTTAGTGATTGGAAATTTCTCGGATATACATTTTGTGATAAAATTCACAACGTTTCGACCTCTCCGAGGTCATTTTCAAAAACAGTTTAAAAATAGGGTATGGATTTCAGGGTCTTGAGCCTTAAAGGGCGTGGAGGTTAGCGATGAGCGGTCTACATTTGTGGTGCCAACAATTTTTTCCAGAAACTCTTGATTCCATGTTTGAAAATTGGACCAATCAGGGTTATAAAATAATGTCACTTGTCTTAAGAAATGAATAGTTTTTGTCTTTTCTCATGCGTCCTTGTGCTCTTTGACAAGTGGAAAGCATGCTTACCAAGAAAGCAGTAATACGAAAGCAATTTTGTCTTTACAGGTGAATTTCAAGTTGTTCTTGATCGTCGTTTGTACCAGGATGACAACAGAGGCCTGGGTCAGGGAGTGACAGATAACAAGGTCACTCCAGCTAACTTCAGACTTGTGGTGGAACGATTTAAGACTCCAAATCAACCTGTAAGTACAGCTGCTCATCAGACGATTCGCGACGACGATTTTTAGCGCAACACAGCATTGCAACATTGTTTCGACATTGTTTCGAATAGTTAAAACATTGTTCCAACATTGTAACGCTGTGTTGCGCTAAAACTCGTCGTTGCGAATTGTCCCGTGCATGTAACATCACCGTTAAGCATCAACGACGGCGACAGCTTCGAAAACGACTTTTAAAAAGTGAAGTCGTGCTACTTCAAACTTTATTCCGCTTATTCCACAGCTCGTTCAATTCGTCAAATGTTGGCAATTGTTTTCTGGAATTGAACTCTAAAGGACTGTATTGAAGTTCAGGAAAAGAAAAAGAAAGTCATTGTCTTGTGTTCACGCTCTAATTAGTTTCGTAAGGTCCCTATTGAAGCGCGCTCATGGTTAGAAATGGAAAATGTTACAATGTACATTCTTTAAATTCTTTTGTCTCACAGAATGGTAGTCCAGTAGCGTACCCCTCCCTCCTTGGGCACCGAATGTTACATCATTTAAACCATCCGCTGTTTACACTGTTCGCTGCCTCTGAATCCTCCGACTCCGAAAATCTGTTGTCAGATTTCAACGGTCTACAGTCGGAGCTACCTAATGATATCTTCATGGTCACTTTGCGTTCGGTAGCGGATAAACAGCGGCCTCGTCCCAGCGGCGAGGCTCTGTTGGTGCTTCATCGAGAAGGATATGATTGTAATTTTCAATGCAAGTGTCTAGCAAAAACAAGCGCAGGACAGGTAAGTAAATAATTAGAGACCTTTAGATTCTAAGACTAGGACGACTTTGAGAAGTGAAGTGAAATTCTTATTGTGGAGTATTTGCACGAAATATTTTCGTGTGACGATACAAATGAAATATTTTTAGACCTTGACAGCGTTCTTAATTGAAAAGATTGCGACCAACAGAGAATGAAATAAAACAAGTGCGTCGTCTGTCAAACGTCAGACAAAATCGTCTTTTCTTCAGAATTCTAAAGATGTGAGAGGCATGGCACCTCTAGTGTTAGGGAATGGGGTGTTTTGGACTGTGTTTGCAAACGCAAGGGACGACTTGAATCCTTGTTGAATATGACCCATTGAAATGAAAGAGCAAATTGCTTTTGTGTTTACAAGAGAGATTTGGGGAAAGGGTATCTTGATTTTACTGAGTTTGAAACGTATTATTTCCTTAGAAGACTTTTTGGTGTTTCTTACTCGGCAGGTCCAGTTAAATCACTTGTTCAAGAACCTGTCCATCGACAGACTCCAGTCCACCTCCCTGACAATGTTGCACGAGTACCAGGAACTGGATCCCAGCTCTCCGCTAAAAGTAGACCCTATGGAATTGTACTCTTACAAAATGAGGCTGAAGTGAAAGTGGAGTTTCCTAGTAACGTTATGAATGTTTCGTGGTACATGAGCAACTCAAGGGATGCATTCGTCCCCAGTTAAAACCGTGGTTTACTGGCGGGCAAGGTTTAAGTGAAAGAAAGGCTGGAACAAGTTTTTAACTATTTTCTCGTCAGTAGCAGAGGTAGATTCTAGATTTTGTACCGTAGTCCGTAGATATAGCACACTTAGCTAAACAGACTATAAAAATAATTCAGTGTTAAACCAATTTTTCATAAGAGCAAATAATAATAAATGAAGCTAACGAAGGAAAAGCAAAAACGACGAGGAGAAGGGAAAAAGCAGTAACAATGACTACAACCACAACAAAAAAGAAGGACAAGAAGAGAGTGTAAAAAAATTGTATATTAAAATTTGTTTAGCCACAGACTACTTAGGAGTTNAGATATAGCACACTTAGCTAAACAGACTATAAAAATAATTCAGTGTTAAACCAATTTTTCATAAGAGCAAATAATAATAAATGAAGCTAACGAAGGAAAAGCAAAAACGACGAGGAGAAGGGAAAAAGCAGTAACAATGACTACAACCACAACAAAAAAGAAGGACAAGAAGAGAGTGTAAAAAAATTGTATATTAAAATTTGTTTAGCCACAGACTACTTAGGAGTTTTTGTGAACTCTTTGAAACGTGTCCGTGCGTTCCAGATCGAATTGGAATTTGGAAGTGTTGGCTTTTAAGTGCAAGTTTTTTCAGCGGTGAAAAACGCAAACCGGGGAGAGAACTATACAAATTTTAGACGGGGTATAATAATTATGTCAATATTATATTTCAATATGAACTTGATGGAGAGATGATTTTTCATAAAATATAGGATCTCACAAGCACAAAGATTTCACCTGAAGAAAGAAAGATCTCTAACAGAAATTCTCAACACACTAAAGAATAACAATTGTACAAGTTAATCGCAATAGATATAGCTGCCTCTCACGAAGGCGAGATGGGAGTAGCCTGCGTACCAGGCGCCGGTGTTGTGAGGGCGAAGGGAGAAATTTCAAGGACGTGCGCGCGCGCGAGGCAGGGGAGAAAAGGAGTGGAGGGGCCTTCCCCTCCCCTTCTCTCACCGGCCCCTGCTACACAGGCTGGATGGAAGTGAATGTGTCGTTCACTGGCGCCATGCTGATTTTTCGTTGTAAAATTAAAGGAGTGTCAGCACATAGACTGCGAGCAGTTCCTCAGGATAATCTCGTCCCCAGACCCTGTGTCCATCTTAGCCGGCGAAGCCTGGGCACAAGGTAGTCCTCGATCTCAGGCTTCACCGACTAAATGCATGGGACAGGAAGACAGGAAGCTAGTGCTATCCTCGAAGACTGGACTGCTTGCTCATTAACAGGACTACCAGTCTACAGCGCGGAAGGCATTTTGTTTGCGTGGAGTTCCTCATTTTCCCCCGAGCAGAACAGTTTTTGCTTGCAGTTCAATTTTATCTACTCGCTATCAACTCGGACGAACGCAGCAGGAAAATAGGGCATTGTTCGTGGTCTAAAAAGGTCAAAGCTCTGAAGGTGTACCGCGAATTTGACTCGGCAAAAACAACTGACGACAAATGAATGCAAATTTTGAACTTTGAACAACGCTTCCTACCCATGTAATGGTGGTTTTGACTGAGAACTTCATCACGCTATCTAGCCTGCGCGGCAGGCGCAAGAAAGGGAGGGGAAAAGGAAGTGGGGAAAAGGGTCCCTTACCATCTCTCCTAGTCCCCCTCCTTTTTTCCCTTCCTCCCTATCCCCTACCCCTTTCAACGCCTGCTACGCAGGCTACACCCTATTGGAACCCCATATCATACATGTTGGGCGTACCCATTTTTAGTAGTTTAACTATGTATGAAATTCATTCAAAACATTCTCAGGGAAGAAATAAAACTCTGCAGTTAAGCAACTTACAGTTTTCTCGAGCAGTCTGTTATTAGCAAAAAATGGTACCAGCCGGCGCTGAATCGCCTGCGTGCCTCTATCGCATCCTAAAAATAGGAGAAACTTAGGGCGCGTCTCTTGGAAAAAAAAGAAGCCGTATTCTTGAATCCTAGCAGATTTTGTGTTTCATTATTTAAATCCAACCAAAGGGATCAGTTGAATGTAAGAATCCAGCCTCCGAATAGATTCTTTAAATCAAACCTATATCCGAAAAATTTAAGATTTATGATAGGGTAAGGATCCGAAAAGGCGCACCTGACAAGCTTTTTTCTCTGTGGAAGCAGTAGGCTTGCTACCTTCTGCCAGTTCGCGCCAGTATTGCTGTCAAGCTTAAGAATCAATTTTCGGATTTTTACTTCTTTACGCGTAACGAATCGACCCAAAGAAATTTTAAATCGATTCTCGCAAATAGGCGGCCTCTGAATTTTCTCTTGTCGAGTGACATCCTTCATAAGAAATCAAGAGATTATCACTTTGTAATTAACCGATAAACATTTCTCAAACACCGCACGCATGGCACGTAGCCTGCGTGGCACCTTTACGAAATTTTATCATTATAAGAGCCAAGAGAGAATGAGCTAGTGAGAGTTTATTATGGTGAAAAACAAAATTAAAACAAAACGTGCGGAAATCTCTCGAGTCACTACATTTTTTCGCATTTTCTTACTTCACAAGCAAGTCCCCTGAACATTTAAAATTCCAAAAATAGCAGCTCAGGAAGGAAAAATGGTCAAGCCGTTATTAACTGGAGGAAATAGAATCGCCGAGTTGACGAGTACGGGACACGTGGACCGGTATGTGTGGTCTTCATCGCCCCATTTCGCCCCAGGATATTTTGATCAGCATGAATGAAAACATTTTTCTCATCGACTACCTCTTTCAACACCCAGTTTTACGTACGTAAGCGCATCGTTGACCTTTAATTTCTCTCGGAATTTTTATCAGTTTAACAGCAGCATAACAAGGTAGGGTAATTAATTTTTTCCATAACATTTTATTGAGGAATGTTTACCGTCCCGACTATTCCAACAACGAAGACACTACAAAGAGAGAATGTAAAAGTAGTTGGGATTTTCAATTTGAGAACTGCATAAATTGTTTAAAGAGAATTTTCGTAGGTTGGTTGGCCTCGCCCAGATGGGAGCGGCTCAAAACAGCATAGATCATAGAGAGACGATAGGTCTGCATCACCCAATTCTCTATTGATCACATCAAACGTCGACTGCATGTGTCATTTNCAGCATAACAAGGTAGGGTAATTAATTTTTTCCATAACATTTTATTGAGGAATGTTTACCGTCCCGACTATTCCAACAACGAAGACACTACAAAGAGAGAATGTAAAAGTAGTTGGGATTTTCAATTTGAGAACTGCATAAATTGTTTAAAGAGAATTTTCGTAGGTTGGTTGGCCTCGCCCAGATGGGAGCGGCTCAAAACAGCATAGATCATAGAGAGACGATAGGTCTGCATCACCCAATTCTCTATTGATCACATCAAACGTCGACTGCATGTGTCATTTCCAGCGTCGATACAAGCTTTTCCTACGGTGCTTTGGCATATTATTATTCACCGAAAAGGCTCCCGCTGAAATACACTTAGTGGAAATTATTGCAATCGACGTCAGATTCTGCAAACCATTGTATAAATAACCTATTCTTATGGACAGGTCTAACGAAGGGAAAACAAAGAGAAACCACGCCCAGAGTCGTTTAAGAAGCCGGTAAAACTCTTGGTTACCGGTTACAGGTCAGAATTCATTAGACATGCAGTTTTTTAGGTAATACACTGTAAAAAGCTCATATTTTCTTAACAAATTGTATTCATTTGGTATTTTATGAGAAATGTTCTGAATTCTTCTCTATAAAGTTCTTCCCAAATTATGTCAGTATCTCCTATTTGCTCGAGCATTTTAGGCTCACGTTTTGTAAATTCCGAAAAACAATCGAAAAGTTACGGAAGTTTTCACCTAAAACATGATAAATGGTTTCACTGCTCCTTGAAAACCTGTTTCAAGAGGGCGATAAGAAAAGCCTTTGGCCAATGAAACTCGAAAATAGATCGTACTCAGGGTTATCGTTCTCCTCACATAGTAATTTACAAGAGGCAAATGCTAACAGTTTCCTGAGTTCTGCGAAATTCGCTTGAAAAAAGTTTACAGTTAAGCTTTGTAACATGTTTGTAATTTGACTGCGTTTGGCCTAATATAGCTGACGATTCAGGCCATTTCAGTAACATCAGCTAATATCGATCAATATCCATAGTTATGTATTAAGGTACCGAATCAATCCTCTGCATCGTTAGGATTGAGCAGATCAGTGTCATACAATAAATCTAGAATAAATGACACATGGGTGTATTCACTGACGTTTACGTGTTTGAATGACGAGACACGCCTCGAGGAGTGCTATATCCAAAAACGCCTTAGTGAATAATTTTGTGAATTGTGAGCGATTTATGGTTGAAGAGATTCTGTTTCTCAAGAAATCTCTTTATAATTAAGTTTAATGCAAATTTTCCAAGCGATGCGTTTAAGGGAAGTCAGTTAAGTTCAATATCATTCAATTTGAGAGTATTTGAATTCCCGGGGGTACTCCAGGGAATTCTTGCTGGGGATGTGTCGCCCGATTCTCCTAATCCTAGAGAAACCACTGCTCGCAGGGTACCTAATCCTGACCCCATTTTCAGAACTGGCCTCTAAAATCCATACCAATTCTCAGACCTGTCCTTCAAGAAATTATGTCATAATTACTTAGATTAGAACAGCAGCAAAAAGGATTTCTTAAAAGCCATTTCGAATTCGCATATTTCTCTTTCTTTGCTGCTCATTTGGAATTGAAACAATAAATACTTTCGTACACTCTCGAAGTTCCCTGGAAAACCATACCCGATTTTTTATTCCGGACCAAAATAAGGAAAGTCTACAGCCGTTTTCAGACCAAAACGGCGCAAAAACCCTGCCCTTTGGGGTGGCACATACCTATATGGCTTATATAAGGGAGTACCCCCCGGGCTTGAATGGCACTTGCTGGCACAGACAGTCCTTCGTTCATTCGAGACAACCTAGTGAAAGGTCAATAAAAAAAAAATGGCAACAGGCTTGATCTTTGATAAAAATTAAATGTTGGAGAAAGCCAGAGACACAGCTCAAATCTATCAACTTCCCAAATTGTTATTTTTCAGAGTGTTGATTTTGTAGAGATTTGTGATAATCCCCCGGCCAAGTGGGCGTTTCTTTTGTTGATCGACAAGCACTATGAAATAGTGTCACGCCTCTATACACATGTAATGTGAGCAGAACTTCTAACCACGACGGAGGTGTTTCCTGACAGTGGTGGAAATATCGTTTTGGGTTTATGACGTTCGGATTCACCAATCCATTTTTCTTACTGCACTGAAGGAGCATCATTTTATATTTTTTATCTCTTTCTTGGGTTTATTTGGCGTGTGTACGAATTAAAAGGAAACGTTTTGAAAATTGAAAGAATCATCTCAAGGAATCGCAAAGCGGAACACCATATAATCGAGGTGAGTCAACGTACAATTACAATGCGTTATTTGACGTGTGTTAACAGAAGGTTCCTCATGACTCACTTAAGTATTGTAGAATCAGTCTAAAGGGTTCAAAGGATTTGTGTTTGGTGCTCTAATGGAATAAGCCTTTGCACATGTCAGTCAAGAGCACACTTTGTTCTTTGTTATTGAGAAATCGGTCATTTGTCACAGCTCACATGCACCGCTCATAGCTAGGTTAAAAACGTTTTCAGAAAAGACTTTTCGACCATTTTTTCGGAGAATGTCGTAGATGAGCTGGCTTTCCAAGTGTTAAGCGACCTGTTGTTACATATTTCTGCGCTTCAGTGCCGTTGACGCCATTTTTATGTAACCGACAATATAACCAAGAGACAAACGCGCGCCGAGTACTTGCGACAAATTTATCTGTTACAAATCCACAGGTGTTTCATTCAGGAACAGGCACGATAGATTTGGCGATAAATTGTAGCGCTGATCCCTTTATTTAGCCAGGAAATAAAGGAAATCTTTCGAAATATTTTACATAAAAAATATTACCGTGCGATAAATCGGGCTCAAAANGTTACATATTTCTGCGCTTCAGTGCCGTTGACGCCATTTTTATGTAACCGACAATATAACCAAGAGACAAACGCGCGCCGAGTACTTGCGACAAATTTATCTGTTACAAATCCACAGGTGTTTCATTCAGGAACAGGCACGATAGATTTGGCGATAAATTGTAGCGCTGATCCCTTTATTTAGCCAGGAAATAAAGGAAATCTTTCGAAATATTTTACATAAAAAATATTACCGTGCGATAAATCGGGCTCAAAATTTCTTGTGGTTTGTGTCAAAAGGTTCCTTTGTGTTCAAACAAACACAAAAGCGGCAACATGATTTGTTCCCCCATGCATGTCGTTTTCACTGTTTATTTCGATCTGTGTCATGCTAACTTCATGCCAGCAATTCGTGTATTTTGCCCAACAGAAGAGAACAAAACTTTCACGCACTTCGTTCTGCAGTGTTCGCACGATGAGTTTTTAATTAGATAACCGAGCAGCATTGGAGGAACCTTGTTGATATTTGATAAACACGATTCTTGTGCCACATGTCGGCTTGATCAAAGATTCTTGAATTGTGTTTACAAAACTTTTAACTGTTTTCTCTTTGCATGCCCGGGGAGAAGAAAAAATTCAGCTTCTCTCACCAGATTCGTAACAAGGATTTAATTTCATTTGTTTGTCTTTGTCATTTTACGAGTGAAAATTGGCTTTGCTTTCAAGCACGATTTTATTATTTCCGGTGGTTTTGGAAATTTTGTGAAAAGACTGCGAAGATTTATAAAGATTTCGTGACTTCCATAAACAACGGCAATTTCGATCGGATTGATCGGCCAGTCGGCAGGTGTTGACCGTCTGATTTTGGTGTCACTGTTTTTCCTGTTTGGCTCTTTCTTTTTTTCTTTTTGTCTGCACGTGTCGTAATTCCCATCATTTGTGGAAGAACAGAGGAGGAAAGCTGCTACGCATTTTTCTGGTTTTATAAACAGCCCGCATAGTCCTCATCTATTTCTCAAAATTCAGGATACGAAGATGACAACTTTTTGTTTTGACTCAAAAGCTCTGTTGACTGCCCGTCTTAACAGCGACTTTAGCTAATAAAGCGGTATCTTGCGCAAGATTTCTTTAATATCTCCGTAAATGGCACGTTTTCCAAAAGACAAAACAATCCTTTATTCGGGTACTTTGAGACCTCAAGGAGCGTAGGTGAAATAGCCCTCGGCTAAGTCTAATTGCACTTACCTGTCAAATGTTTTTTCTGCAACTGGCATTAAGAAAATTGGTTGTGCTGTTAACTAAAGGCATTTGATAGTTAAAACAATTTGAGAGATACATCGACGGAGGGAAAGTTTTTGTTTTGGACGTATTTTTTCGCTGTTCAATGCGATATGTGTTGACAGTAAGTTTTTGTCATGTCACCAAGCCATTTTGTTTCCAATTTGTGTCAAATTTGTTTGAAGCATCTGATTTGCTTCAGGCATGCTGTCGTTTTTATTTGAACAATGAACACAAAAAAGTTTGCCATAGATGAATATTAAAGAAAAAATGCTTGAAACAGTCACATTCCTAAGATCAAAAACATCAATTTCACAATTCAAGTAATTTAATCCGCCCTTCTTGCCGAAAATTAAGGGGATTACAAATTGTCGGTAATTGAACCGTGAACAAACAAGAAAACGGAAATGGGACATTTACATTTTGTTTTAAATATCTTTTTGTAGGTTGTCACTGATCTTTTCCTTTGATCCCTTATTATTTGTTGTTTATACAACGGAAATTTTTGACTTTCCGGTGCAAATGGAACAGAATGATTTAATTTACACCGGTCCGTAGCTAGAGGTTTTGCTAGAAAGACTTGAGTGAATTGTTTTTATTCTCTCTTTTATCAAACTTTTCATCATAAGAGAGCCACAACAATGGACCTTTTAGCAGTTAAAGTGGTATTGAAGACCACTTCTAAATTTCAAAGCAAACACCTCCTCGCTGACCTGATAATCATCAAATCGAAACTCCAGAAAACGGCATATTTGCAGTAGTATTGTTTTAAGAAGAACAGGAGCCAACTTAACAATGGAAAATATAGATTTTAATCGGAGTAGCACTTGTAAATTAAGTCTATAAGAAGCCATAAATGGTACAAAACTTTGTTGCCAGAATTATTTTTTGCGACATTCCACAATACCTGCTATCTTCTTGATACAAACATTGAGCTTTTTCTCTAAATTAACACCACAATTTTAAAACAAAAATAAATATTTAGGGGCCATCAGGATGTGCCCTTCAAAACAAACCATAGAATAAAAATATTTTGAGACCTTGAAAAATTCTTGAAGGTTTTGCATGATTAATTTTGATTTGTGCAGGTCTGCCAAAAAAAATTCTTTTTTTTTTTTAGAAAGGACATGATAGAATTGTGATTGTTAATAATAATTTTTTAAGCAGGTGGCTCGAAGAAAAAATCCAAGGTAGTAAAAAAAATTGTTGTGCCGAAGTTCATCATCCTTCCAGTCCTAGCAATATGCAAGGTGTTTGTCACATGAATCTAATAGCCCACGTTTGATATATCAAAATTCTAACGTGATCACTCCCAGGCTTTCTGGTCATATTACTATATTTGGTTTGGTTTTCTTTGTACTCTAGTCTCTCCGGGGATTTGCAAGACAATGGAGTCATGAAAAAATTGCAATTTTGTTCCTAAAGCCTCAGAGTCATGTTAGAATTTTAATGTTATTTTTATATTGAACGTGGGTTATTTAGTGGACTTAGCTCCCTAAGTCTCCTGTAGCTCAGTGGTAGAGCATCTGGACTAGTCAGCAACCAGAAGGTCATGGGTTTGACTACTCTTGGAAGTACTCAGGTTTTTTTCTTCCAAGCTGCCTGTGTTACTGAATGAAATAAACATCTTTCCTTTAGAAAGGACACATGTCCGACCAGCTGGTCACCATTTCAGGCGGACAAACCAGAAAAATTATAGGAGATTCATTACCTGGACCTTTTATTTTATTTTTTAATGATTTAAAATGACAGCCTTAATTAGTATTTGATCTGTCCGGTTATTATGTCTGGCTGCAAGTAGGATTTTTTAGGGCCGGCTTGAGCAAATTTAAAGTTGGACATTGTCCGATGATTAACAGTAGTGTTAACTGGCTCAACTTTTCATGTGACCATTCACACACAAGCATTTCAGTGTAAAGCACTGAAAACATTGACTGTTTTACTTCAGAATGCCCCTGGCTTTATTTGGTATATTTAACTGACCTGATCTTGAAGTCGTCATTGATACAAAATATTTAATCTGGTTGGTTTTTCTTTGGTGCAAGATAAAGATAGCAGGAGCCCCACGAAACAGGGGCAAATAAACAGTGTGTTCAGTGGAGTGGAGCTTTAAAAATCTCATGAGAAAATGGAGTTTATGATTGGAAGAGGCTTATGTTGGTTTTCGTAGAGGTAGCATGTATGTTGTGCATTTACCGGTAGCTTGCTCATTTCACTGAATTATTAAGCACTTCTATTAAAACTTTCATATGCATGGTTTTTATTGATATTATTTGATGTTGTAAGAGGATCAGTTTTTATGTCCCATCATGTTTTTTCAGGTGTAAATTTCATTTTAATTTGTTTTCATTTACTAAAATGTTTATTGCTATGTGGTCATGTTACAGTTTGTCTGTTGGGGTACAGTGTCTGTGAAGCTGCAGATATTAAACCTGAAGAGACTAGGTCTTTGAGCTGTCTCTGATTGTATGGGCAATAGGGAATCAGTCAAGACTATATAATAAATTTTTATTCTCTGTCAGAAAGAGTGAAAGTAGCAGATTTTTTGTGAAACATTTTGAAGTGAGCCCCACTTATGACATTCCAGAAAATGGAAGGAAGTATTATTAATTGCATGGAGAGTATTTGCATAGTGTGCTATTTCTGTTTTTGATAACACACACTTACTGTTTTAAATTCATTACCTTCAGGTGAGCTGATTCCATTCACTGTTCTCTTCAACAAGGGACACACCAACTTGGTGTTGATAGACTCTCTAACAACAAGATGGGAGAAATGTATGTGATAATAACAACAAGAAACATTCTATGGATGGTACTATCTTTAGTTGCTGCTTTAGCAGTCATCGTTGGGATCATGACACCTAAGTGGCTATATGGACGTGCAGAACCATTTGTGGGTGACTTGAAGGTTAACTCTACAAAAGATATCAACTCTGACTTGTGGTACCAACCTTCCATTGGGATTTACAACCGCTGTAGAAAAATTCAAAGATCCATTGGTGGTGATCCTGAGTTAAACTGTTATAAATATGCCAGAAGCTTCATGGAGATACCTTCAGCAGCATGGAGGGCTTGTCTGTTTTTTCTCTGTTTGGGAGCATTTCTTCTAGGAGTTGTTGCATTAATGTCATTAATCGGATTCTGTGTGCAAAGTGTTGGAAGGAAGTCTATCTTCTCACTTGGGGGAGTGATTCAAGCAATGGCAGGTAATTTCACCATTTAGTTTAATGAATATGCTTGAAGCAAGGTTTTAGCCAGAAGAGTGTCCAACCGTCCTACGGACACCCATTTTTGGAAGAAATATAAGAAAAATCCACCTAATCTCTTATAATTTTATGGGAAAACATCCCTTCTAGACGGCCAGGTTTTAATTTCTGGCTAAGGGCCTAGCTTGAGGTCAAAGTAAATAGCAATTTTTAAACCCCCACCTCCATATAAAGTGGAACTGGTGTCTAAAATCCTGCCATGTACAAAAGTCTTTGGGACAGTAATGCAGTATTTGGTTTAATGTTCTGAAATTTCTGGGTTCCCTGTCATAAAATTCTCAGTGCATCCTTTTGGAAATTTTCTTGTGGTTCTTCCTTCCCCACCCTATACAAAGTTAAAACCAAGCAAAAATTATGGATGCACACATTCATTGTTGTTTGTGGGGTAAGGGGGAGGTTGGGCATGTGTGAATTAATTGAAAAACGCCCCATTGTAAAAGTGTCATAAGACTTTAGTCCATGATTATAGGCTCAGGTGGACAAAACTGGGGAAAAATTGACCGTTGAATGCACAGAATTCATAAAAAACTGCTAACTAGTCAGCGGGGGTGTATATAGGCCTTTAGAAATATAAGGATATGTATGATTTCATAAATCATTATAACTTATTTGACAAAAAAGAATGCTAGAAATTTTGACTCTATAAGGTTATTCAAAACTGTGAAGGCACCCTTCTGCCATCAAACCCAAATCAAAATTCAGAAGCAGCGAATCATGAATAATTGAAACCAAGTGGTCATAATTACAATATTATTCGAGATTTTGATATTATTGTAATGCTGGCATTTATCAGACACTTCTTGCCTTCGTAAAGACGCAGTGGAGTATATCATTTGATTTTTTACTACTATCATGTGCTTGATTTCTGCCTATCTTTAAAAAAATCATTAGTTTGTTTTACTTCTGTTTCTGCAGCTCTCTTTCTCGTCATTGGACTCATTCTTTATCCAGCTGGTTGGGGCAGTAAAACAATTGATGAATTGTGCACTCGACCACTTATTCAGAAACCTGGAGTGTTTGTAATCAATGATTGTTCACTTGGATGGGCTTTCTTTGTGGTGCTTGGAGGGACACTGTTGTCATTTCTGTGTTCCTTGTTATCATCTCAAGCAGAGAAGTCCACGTCAAGTGATGATGTTCAGGACCAGATATCTGATGGAAGGACAGTGATCTGTTTAATTTAGAGCAACTACATACTGTTAACATGGCATGGCAAGAGACCTTCAGGACTTGCTAAGCTGGTTAAGTCCTGCTAATTCAAATAACTAGATAGATGAACATGGGCAATCATGGGCAGTCAGGGCTAGGGAGTCACTGGAAGCTTACAAGAGTAATAAGTCTAAAAATAGCCACCAATCTGCACCTTAAGTCATGCACCAAGTTAAAACAGGGGCAAATCCCCCCATTCCCCTTGCTATGCCAGATGCCCTTAATCCCTTATGGTGTAAATTTTTTTTTCTCAGCAGAACCCCCCTCTCCCCACCCTGCACCTGTTCTGCCCCTGGTCTAGGACAAGCTTCCTTAATGCATGGTAGGGACTGATTATTTGTTTTACGGCTGCACCGGTGCAAGTGGTTTGTTCCAGATGTTTTTATGGGAAATTAATTCAACAATATTTCAGTGCACCACATTATTAGGAGAAGTTATACAGAAATGTTGCTTTAATCATGTGCTGATAAAGGTTTTAGTATTATTATTATTGTTATTTCAGTATTTATGTGCTGTTTGGTGAAGATCAAGCGGTTACTGAACCATTATTATTAATTTTTTAAGTTCATTTTACATTAAATAAATTAACCCTTCTCTTTCTGAGTTTTTCTAATGGTTTTGTTTGATTTTTGAAGTTGCTGCGTCCTTTGTTTCTTGCAAGCTTTCAAGAGAGAAAAAAGGATTTTTTAAGTAACAAAGTTTTTTCGAGTTGAGTTATTTAATGTTGAAAACAGTTAAGAAATTGATGGGGGCAAGGGGGTGAATTTTGTAGCTCTTGGATTTGTGCATGATGCTGATATAAACTTGTTCAGTTTTAAAAACTTAATTGCCTACCATTTTTGAGTTTATTAGCTTAGCTGGGTCAGTATTTTTTTACGATCACTTGCCTGATGAGCAGCTCAGCCCTGCCAGACAAGTTGGTTTTACACAATAAAGCAGTCGAAGACAAGTGTTCAGCAACTCTACTAAGCTAGAAAAATGTGAGGGCAGCTTGTCCAAAGCCATGGCAGTTACATTACTAAAGGGCTAGGGTTGGGGATTTTTCCTTGTCACTTTGATAATTTAATCAGAAGCAAATTAAATTATTATAAAGGAAAATAGAGCCAAGAGAATTGCCTTGCTGTTCAATGTCACGCTAAGTGCCCTTCTAAATGTGCCCATGAGTCAGAATGTAAATTGAAAGTCTAGTCAAGATTTAAATGATTCAAAATTTTGTAAATTATAGTTAAAATGTTATTGTAAATTTAAGGAAAATGTTAATATCTTTTTTGTGGTTTTTTGTTTTATTTCAGTGGCGGATCCAGACCTTTAGATAAGGGGGTAGGGGTAGGGGGGAGGGGGGGAGGGGGCAGTCTTACAAAAAATTTTTGTGGGCCCCTTGGACCTCACTTTGGTCCAAAAATAAGAGGGGGGCATGCCGGGGCCCCCTGGGCCCCTCCCCTGGATCCACCACTTTATTGCATTTTCAGGGGAGGTGGTGTTTGCCGTTTCGAAGTTGAAGTTGGTTTGTTTGAACTTAATTAGTGGAAAACTGACGCCCTTTGTATTTTAAGTAGTGTTGTGTACTGCGTGAGATGTACATAGAATAAAATATTTGTAGTTTCTATCAAATGGTAATAATATTTAGAGTTAAGTCACAATTGTTATGTAATTAATTAAGAAATCAATTGTTTTGGAAAAGGTATTTGTCTTTATCAAGCAATTTTTTTTTTCAGTTGGCTGGTTTGGTCACAAATATTTCAGAAAAAGTTTTATGGTTATATTAATTTTGTGATGATTGGTATAGTTTGTTGACTAGATTTTGTCTCTTTTTTGCTATTTTTACATAAACTTTGGACTTGTAAAGTTAAAGATTGTTCAAGAAACCATGTCACAAAGTTAGGTTTTAATAAAAGATCTTTGTCTCTGTTGCTTATATTCACATTATGATGACCGATGATGCCACTTTGGTACTGGCTATAACCTAACTCCTCAAAATTCTTTGTCTCCATCAACATCATTTAACAGCGGTTTACGGTCAATTTGCCCGAGAGTCAAGTCGCCCATAAGCGACCACCTTTCCTAAACACATTAATTCCCCACTGAATTAAATTACTTTGGAACCTCTCGTGAGCGACCGCGAACGCATTTTGGGGAGGCACTTCGAAAATTTTGCATTGTTTTTACTGCGCTGCTCAGAGTGACAACACCAAGCTTAACACATCGTATCCCCCTTGCAGTAGATTTTCCCTTAAAAAAGTTAGCTTATTTACAAGTCGGAAAAGACCCCCTGTGGTTTACAACAAGAATAGAGAAGAATAAAAATATATAAATATTTATGAATGAGCAGAGAAATTAATTGTGCATTAATAATTACGCTTAACCTTATCTGTATTTAAAATTGTTTTATACAACACTAAGTTTGCTTTTGCTGACTTGTGAAAAAACTAGCATAACTCACCTTTTTAAAGGTGAGCTTTCAAAAACTCGTTTTCATCCACGGGGACGGCTTCTGATAACCTGACACCAGGCCCAATTTTAGTGGTTCTCATACATTCTCTCACCTTGCCCGCCAGAATGTTATTTACAAAGCGAAACGAAAATTGAGCCTGATCTCAGGTTAGCTTCTGATGACTCTGATGGTCCTCTAACATTGTCTAATGGTATGTAGACGAAAACGAAAGGAGGACCTGTGTGACCGATTCGGCCCTGGAACGAGGTCGTACTCCACACAAAGGCGACCAAAAAAAAAAGGGGCGGGAAAGACGTCAGACCTTAGACCGGCTACTCGAGGTGAAATTATTTCTGACGAACAGTTTTTGCTGCTTTACGATACCCTTGGTTCAAATAATTCAGATTTTCCCTATGGATAACTGCCAACGGTTTTCATTTTATTCCACGAACTCCGCGCGGAGTTCAAAGGAGAGTTATTAAAGTTGCAAGTCGTGCAAGTGGTTTGTAATGTGTTTGCACGTCTATGATTGGTTACTTGTTGTCGTTGTTGAATCTAACCCCTCTGTACACTTTTGTGTCCAAGAAAGTGATCTCTTTAAATGAAGGATGATCATCGCAGTAATACGTAACTTTTGCAGTTGCGAAAAGAAAGCCTGAAAAAAATTCAGGCTTGTACCACGGGATTCGAACCCTTAACCTCTGCGATACCAGTGCAGCGCTCTGTCAATTTAGCTGTTGCTGTCATCTCAGCCATGAATTTTATGGCCGGAGTGACAGTTATTTGACTTTTCCACAAAGCTCTCTCTTTTGTTTACTTGTCTAGACTTGTGTTCCATAGGCTCATTACCCTCGGTGCCAGAGACTTTTCATGCGCGGCGTCCGGTTTCGGTAAAGTCTCAGTATAGGGACCCAAGCAAACTCTGTTTTCTATTCTGGCCATGAAAATGTCCCCGGCGGGAGGGCGTCTCTCTTCTGTTCGTTGTGGTACTACGTAGTGCCTGCGTATCGCCGGCAGCGTAGCTCTGCGAATAAAGTACAACCAAACATGTTTTTAAAAACTTTATTTTTCGTGTTATATTATTTAATACTTTCTGGAAATTTTTAAGGCTCGGAAATTCGGCATGGGAATTTTTGGGGGTTAATTTTGATCCAGGGACTTTTTTGGATTTTATTGAAAGCCTTAGGGATTGTCTTGGGTTTTGTTTTTTGCTCCTATTAGAACATCCCCGTCGGCCCGGGCCCGT
>CALNXI010000077.1:95365-106966 GCA_942486025.1 Porites evermanni | reverse complement strand
GGATAAGGGAGAAATTGCCGCAAAAAGTAGGAATTGGCCATAAAAGTAGGGACTGCAGGCCCGGACTGCAGAGGAGTATTTGCGACGGCGTGGAAGGTCTTTGCATGCTCCTCAAACAGGCAGGCCGCTTTCCCGCTAGTTCTTTGGTAGTTAACGCCCTCAAAAGCTAGTAGACTGTACAATCCGCTGATCTTCAGGGTTTCATATGTACCGAGGGGGCGGACGCCGGGGTTGATAGCGGTTGGGGGAGGACCGGTCCCCACCCCCAAAGTATAGTAGATTTGACACTCATCCAAGATGGCCGCCTGTAACGCAAAAGTCTTCGAACTCTGGACCTCGACGATCTAAACAGGTGTTAACCGTGACAGTTAACAGTATATAAACGAAGAGCTATTCATGCGCAATAGTAAACCAGTGGTAGTAAACTCGTTTTCGAATCATTATGTCCTTCAACTTCAACAAGTTATCAGTCGCTTCTGCTGACTGTAAAGGAAAGCGCGTTTTGATGCGGTAAGCCATACTTTTAGTTGATGTCTACTGCAGCCCATTGTCGGAAACTGGATTAGCCAGACAAGTCGTTTTAATTCTCTCTGCAGTAGTTGGTCATGTGATCAACTTTCCTGTAAACACTAAAACAGGTAGCTTTGAGAAAATGATGTTAGCAAGAACTGAAAGAGCATATTCAAATTAGGTAACCTGTGAATTTTCAGCCATATATGTCACCCAGCTAGTAGTGATTGCAAGTAGTGATTGGCCGCCAAAAATGACAGGATTTGTATGGGAAAAGCAACTCTTACCACCCATGCCAGTCACTGTTGAGTGGTTTTCCATACATTACAACTAAGTTTTACCGTCAAACCGGGAAAAACGCGAAAACCAGAAATATTTCTGGAATGTTATTGTGTTGCAAGAAAAAAGCCAATCAGGCATGAGAAAACTAAACCACAAGCAAGACTGTTAATTAGTTTGTGGTTTTGTGGCTAGTTCGTGTGTTCTTGCAGTGATTGGTCAGAACACAATAAACATTCCTGAGATATTTCAAGTGTTCACAGTTTTCCTGGGCGCACTGAAAAATTTTCAAACATGTTGTGGTAAAACATTTCCTTAAGCATTATGGGGCTCAAATTTTCTTTTGCTTGTAACAACAGTACAATTTAAATTGTGCCCTGTAATGTGTAAGGGAAATATTTAACAACAGTTTGAAAATGTTAAAATTACAAGGATTTGTTAGAGGGTCGTACAGGGTATTTTTGTGATATGTGATTACCTGATTTTATTTTTTCGTGAATCATGAATTCAAGTGAATTTTTTATTCATGTTCCATGACCAAATTGTTGTCCGTGCCCCGAGAAAAACTCGAATTATTATCTGTATTCGTCATATTGTTTCTTACTTTTCCCTGATTTTCAGTTTTGAGACCTCCGGAAGATAAATAAAGAAAATGAAAGCATCAAATGAGAATGATGAATTGCGGTCTTGCTTTTTCTTTTCGCCACTTTTAAGCTGTTTTTCAGGCCCTCTTTTAGCACTTTTTTCTTTGCATAAGAACAAGATAAAAACAGCAGTTTACATGCTGATTATGTGACTCGAAAACTGAAATGAAAGTTTGCCATCTGTGATCTATGATTAGTTACTATTTTGGTCCGTGAACTGTGCCAGAGAGCCCCCCCCCCCCACGGCCCTCTTGCTCTTGTAATGAAAACCACTCAACCATGACTGGGCAGCGATAGTTGTTTTTCCCAATACAAATCCTTCTAATTTTTTGGCAGCCACTGCAATCGCTTTGGATCATTGGATACACCTATATAAGACATCATCAAACAGTGCTATGGTTAAGGTTGTAGTTACCACTGAAAAGAACAGAAGGCTCAGGTGCTTTTGAAGTGATTGGTATTAATTTTGATGGCTCAGTAAAATACCTCAAGTCTTTGCAAAAGGATGGAAAAGCCTATCTTTTCTTGTTAACGTGCAGTTTTAGAGCCTTGTAATTAAGTTGATTTTGGGAGAGCACGATATATTACATTTATGTTTGATTGTTATGTTGCTATCCTTTGGGTGAGCCGATATCATTAATTAACATTCTGGACGTGAACTTTTAAGAAGTGTGGGTCATTTAATCTCTTCACCACAGCAAGTGGCAGTTTTGGGTTCAGATATTGGTAATATCTAATGGCATTTAAAAATTATATAAATGTGAAATACTTTTTAGAAATCTTACAGATATTGTTGAACTATTTCTTGTTTGCAGTGTTGACTTTAATGTACCACTCAACAAGGGGAAAAAGGTTGCAAACAACCAAAGGTATAAAATCTTGTAAGAAACTGCAGATGTGCATTGAGTTGTGTACCAGGGTTTGAAAAAAGTTCTGTCATAGTAGACCGGGACAATGGATTCTCTTACTCAGGGCAAATAACTTTTTTCAAGTGACTTTTTTCGGTTTGAAATTTTCACTTTTGGGATTTTCTCAGGTTGGAAAATTTTGGCAAGTATTTTTTTGGGTAGCTTGATTTAAGTGAGGATTTTGGGGGGTATTCAAAACTGATGTTTGTATTTTTCGTGTCATATCATTTAATGCTTTCTGGAAATTTTTATGGCCTGGAAATTCGGCTTGGGATATTTTTGGTGTTAAAGTTTGGTTCAGGGTTTTTTTGGGTTTTCTTGGAAGCCCCAGGGATTTTTTGGGTAACTTTTAAAGCGTACTTGTACTTGCCAATTGGGCAAGGGTCTAGACAACTCATCCTCTAATTCATTATTTTTTTTTTGAGCCCTGCCCTTACCCCTCAAAATAGTTCTTGGATTGGCGAACTCTCCAAAAACCCTGTGTTTATGCCATTCTTAAGGAATCATTATTAATTAAGTAATTTCTTAAATCACTCATGGGAATGTATTAATTTTTTTTATAAATAATATTTTATTTTTCTTCGTTGTTCATCTTTTTTCAAATAACTAAAAAACTCTGACTGCTGGTATGCAAATGGCTAGAGGGTATTACATCTGCCATTTCTGTCAGAATAATTTGTTAATTATTACAATTATTTTTTAGCTAATTTCAATTAGTGTTAGCTTTATGTTTGTAGACCCCTTTGTATAATGAAGTCAGAAATTTATTAATAACACTGTCTGGCTTGTACACTATTGAAGAGTGAAAATATGAAATAATTTACAACATTAGTCTGCATATTTCTAATGTTGAAGGATTGTAGCTGCCCTGCAGAGTATCCGTTATTGCCTGGATAGTGGTGCTCAGAGTGTGGTATTGATGAGCCATATGGGCCGGCCTGGTGGCAATAGAGTGGAGGTATATTCATTGGCCCCTGTTGCTGATGAACTAAAGAAATTATTACAAAGGTGTGATCCAAATTTTTGACTTAGTTATTTACATGAATGATCTCTTTGATTTTTAACTTTTAAACTTACTTATAATAATTAAATGTAACTTTTATTTTTTATGTATACAGGGATGTGACATTTCTTCCTGACTGTGTTGGCCCTGAAGTAGAGGAAGCATGTAAAAACCCAAGCTCCGGTATGCAATAACTTAGAAGAGGGTGGGGCAATTTTAAGGAACACTGAGCAGTAAATATAGCTACTGAAGGTAAAAAAAACTGGTTGACAGTTGATGAGGGTGTTGCCTAACAGTTGCATTAGCAGATAGAGTGCCTCTCTCTCAGTAATGGTCCTCTAAAGGGGCGGTGTCAGTGAGGAGGGTTCATTACGTGTTTAAAATTTAAATTACAATTAATTGGATAAATAATAGCAAAAATAAGACGAACATTAAATAACACACACCGTTTTATTATTTTATTTTAGGTGGACCCTTGTTCCCTGTGATCGTAATAATGAAGAGGTGCGTAGAGAATGGCCCTAGGTGACTCCTGATCTTATGTCAAATTCTCCATTTGATTTGCAAGGATGCACAAGGAGATGGGAAGGAAAGAATCTTTGAGTTAATCAAACGTCTTTTAGGGAATAAATCCAGACATCAACCCCTTTACTGTGCATACTGTATAACCCTTTAAGCTCCAATAGTGACCCACATCCAATTTCTCCCAACAGTTAACACTCCCTGATCAAACAGACAGGTCATGAGAATTAATGAAATGATCACTAAAGATGAAATGTTGTGATGTTAGAACAAATTCTCTCAAGAAGTACCATAAGGAATGTATGAAGAACAGTGTGGAGAAGATGCATATTGATGTTGGGGCTTCATTTTTAACCATTTAAAACTTTGCATTCCTTTTATTAAATTTTATCATGAAGGCTCAGTGATCTTGCTGGAAAACCTGCGTTTCCACATTGAGGAGGAAGGCAAAGGTGTTGATAGTGAAGGAAACAAGGTACTTAACTCAGTTCAGATGAAAGCAATGCACTCCGAGGTGCTTCTTTAACAGATAATGTTGTGAGTGTGTACTGTTAATCCTTTTTTAAGCTTTCCTATGCATAAACAGTATTTTCAAGGTTTTCAAGAATAGAAAATTATAGCTGTTGGTAGAATAGCCATTGGGACAAGAATTCTTGGCTGGATGGAGGAGCATGCCATGGTTTTGGAAGCCATCCTGATGGGTAGGCAACCACATGAGAAATTACAGTGTTTGTGTGAGAATCTCATGTTGAATACTTTCCGTAAAATGGCTGTTCTAAAGAAATATGAATTGTAACTATAGCTTCACTCCAAAGGATTCTAAACAAAAAAAACTGAGGGCATTACCTATGCTAGAACTCCTTTTTAACTTTATGGACAAATTTATGGAAAAAGGAAGAAAGTGCCTGGAGAAATTTAAGCACAGACATGGCCCCCAAAATTTGTTAGTAGAATCCTTTACTGTGTAGCTTTAGTTTACAATTCCTACTTTCTTCAGAACAGCTGTTCTACAAAAAATTATTTGGTATTAGATTCTCAAACAAACACTGTTATTTCTCACTTGGTTGCCGACTCAACAAGATGGCTTCCAAAACCCTTGATAAGGTCTATTTGATAAATGATTTGATTATTTAGAATAGATCCTTCCACAGTTTTTTCAATTTTTCACATGGACCAGTTAGGGAAAATCCGTCAACACCAATGGAAAGGCTAGAGCACCTTAAAATTAGTGAAATAATTGCCAAATTTGAAAGTGATACATCTTATTATAATGAGCGAAGATATAGCTCTGCAAAGTTAAGAAAATTTACAAAGTTGTTTGGTGGGGGAGCAAGTTTGTGCCCCACAAAATACTAACATGTGAAAATTACAACCTTTTTCGGGTAGTTAAGTATAAACAAATAATAGCATGATTTGTACGTGATATTTGGCATAAATACCACTGGTGATATTTCAAAATTGTCTCAAATTTCACTCACCTAACGGCTCGTGAAATTACGTATAACAATTTTGAAATATCACTCATGGTATTTATGCCAAATATCACTACTAATCATGCTGTTGCCTATACTAAGTAGCGATATCTTCATTAGTTTTCAACAAATCACTTTCAAACTTTATTAGCAATTTTACTAATTTCAAGGCATTCTTTCCAGTGGTGTTGACGGATTTTCCCTAACTTGTCTTTATCAAAAGTTGAAAAAAAATGTGGGAGGGTTTATCACAGTGCGACTGGAAAAACCGTGAACCCTTGAAATATCTCAGGAATGTTTATTGTGTTATGACCAATCACAGCAGAGATCGGGACGTATGAACTAGCCACAAAACCCCAAACTAATTAACGTTCTTGCTTGCAGTTGAGTTTTGTCACGCCTGATTGGCTTTTTTCTTGCAACACAATAAGATTCCAGAAATATTTCTGGTGTTCATGGTTTTCCCGGGATATTTGACTGTTAACTAGAACTAGCCATAGTTTCTTGGTTGTTTGACAGGTTACAGCCAGCAAAGAGGCAGTGAAAGCATTCTGTGATTCTTTAGCAAAGTTAGGAGACATTTATGTTAATGACGCGTTTGGCACTGCTCATCGAGCTCACAGGTAAATCTATATAAACAATAATGTCAATAATATGACTGCCAAGGAAAATGACTTTTGCCTCTCTCTTTTGTGGAAGGAACTGGAACCTGTTAGAGCTACAAGGGACCTTGGTGTGATGCTGGACTCTGATTTAACATTTAATGAGCATATTGTTTCTACACCGTGTCTTCATGTATGTCTCTATTAAATTAAAGGCCAAATCGCTGATAAAAGCGCTTTGATTATTATCATAAATGCATTAGTTTTTAGTAAGCTATTTTATTGCTCCTCTGTTGTACGACCCCTTCAGATGAATCTAATCTGGACAAACTCCAAGCAGTACAGAATTTCGCCTGTAGATTTGTGAGTGGGGCTGCAAAATTCAATCACAATACTCCCTTGTTATTGGCTTGTGCTGGCTCCCAGTTAAGCAACAAATTAGTTTACTTTCAACTTGCTGTTTTTAGTATTTAAGTGCATGACGGGGATGCTCCAGCGTACTTCACATCAGAGCTCGTAAAAAGATCGGCTATCTTGATAGGGACAATCAGGAACTCTAAATATTGTTAAACATACCACTTTTTCGTACTGCTAGTTGCCAAAGGTCCTTTGAATATAGAGAGCTCACATTATGGAATGAGTTACAGCCAGCACTCAAGCTAAGCAAATCAGTGACTAGTTTTAAGTGTCAACTTATGTGACTACTTCTGGGCGACTCCTTTAGTTAGTTAACAATTAAATTATTACTGGTAGCGTTGACTTTGAAAAGGCGCCCTGTGTAGTACGAGCCAATGAAATATGTAACTACGTATGTATGTATATTACACACTCTGGACGTGCCGGCATGTTTGTGTGTTATACTGCTGTGTGCTGTAGTATTAAGTTTGTAGTTGCAGGTACACAAAATCCCATGGTCATTTATTGTTTTATAAAATCATTTTATTGCCAAAAATGATATATTTTTGATTTCTTCTTGAAAGTTGACTTTGGCCTTAATTTGTATCATGGAAGTGTTAATTTAATTTGTACAGTATTCCTCCCTAGTGGCCAAATTAAATTACATTAAACATTTTTTGTATGCATTGTTTTTGTAGCTCTATGGTGGGTGTTAATTTGCCTAAGAGGGCTGCAGGATTTTTGGTGCAAAAAGAGCTGCTCTACTTCTCAAGAGCAATGGAAAGACCTGACAGACCTTATCTGTTTATCCTAGGAGGGTTGGTATATTATTATTATTACCTATATACTGCTTGCAGTCCGCCTTTTTTCTTATCAAATCTGTCTATTTCTCGTCTCAGCCAGAATGATAAGTAGGGACTAGGACAAGACTAGAAAAGATGACCTGTGAACTCTTTCATAGTAAACACACCCTAATCAGCCCAGACACTGAGTAGTTGATTGGTCAATTTTACAGCTGTGGACAGATCATTGACAGGTCTGTGGGTAAGCCTGGTGTGAGATAGCAAGGGATAAAATTATTCGCACAAACAGGTCCGCCGTAACTATGAACACTGATGAACCAAAATGGTAATTGCATAATGATATCTTCGTTAAGAAGAATGGAACTTGAAACTGCTGAAAATTTCCTTGATGGAAAGGAAGTCGTGGCAATCAAAGTTGTTCTTCTTGTAGTGCTAACTGTATTCGCTGTAGGTTTCTGATTACTTAGTTTCTTGCAGTAAAGCTTTGGGTAAGAATACCTTTTCATATAGGAGATAGTCCGTCATCACTCGTCCACTATTTGTGCATCAACTTTCACAAAGGTGTTAGCATAGCATTTAAAGGTAAATTTGACCAGCACTTTGTGCAGTGAGTTCTAAGGTCACTATTGACTTCAAACTTGGAGATATAAAACTAGACTCTTCTGAGGCTTATTTACTGAAGTTATGGAAAAATCTGTCGTGGGATTTCGAAGTTTTTACATTTTTTGTAAGACTTTGGTTTTAAATATATGCCGATATCTCATACATGTTTATACCTACAAGAAAATAGACTAATAACATTTTCTTAAAAGTTTGACCATTCTTTATTAGGAAGGCCAAAAATCATAGAAATTGGTCAAATTGTGTCTGCCATAAAATGTGATTAAAAAATATAACCATCACTTTAATATATAAATAAGTTCAGGTCATGCGATCACCTTAAGAAACATAATCTTGCCAGCAGATTTTTTAAAGAGGGGGGCTGTGAGTATGAGAGGTATGAGAATCAGTCAGTTGGCTATTAGTCGTGCATAAAACAATAATAATTGTTTTATGTACATTATTTACATTTATTCATTACCTTTGGTGTGAAAAAGAGATATAAAGACCTGGGTATCCTAGACTGTTTACAGTCCCCTATTCTTCGGTAAGATTCAGTCAAGTAGAGTGCTTACCCTTAGGGTGACAAGGGACAGTTCACCCGCCCCCTCAGTACATTTGAAACCAAGATGGTTGCCCATAAAAGCGCTTTAGAGGACAATCTTACAGAAAAATAGTGGACTATGAACATTGGATGGGTAATCAGACAAGTTTGAAAACTTCCCAAAGGCAAGGGGGTTACAACTCCCTCAATCCTTCCCCTGGATTCACCCATGTGTAGGTAAAATATAATGATGTTGAGTGTAATCTAAGAGAATTCAAAGCCTTTGCTTAACTCGCACAAATTTATTATGGTTGTGATATGTTTCTGAGGGCAATCCTCTAGAACTTTACACTTCGTATGCCCATTTTTTTGTCCTAGATATTGGACTCTACAGCTTACTTTATCCTTCAAATATGCATTATTATTATTACTATTATTATTATTATTATTATTATTATTATTATTATTATTTGACAAAAAATAAGCAGCAACATTATTTTTATTATAATCAAGAAAATGATAAGTATAGCCATCAGAGCAACATGTTACATATTTTGTTGTAGAAATAGGAATTGGGATAGCCCAGACTTAATGCAATTTTGATTTCTTTTCTTTTCTTTTTTCTTTCTTTCTTCTCTTTTTGAATAATCTAATCTCAAGCAGCATTTGTAAATTGCCTATACGAAGTGAGATTTACAATTGTACATTAAAAACCACAAATAAAGTTTCAATTATTATTATTATTATTATTATCTCTTTATTAATAATAATGTTATTTATTATTAAATAATAAATACCAGGTTTCCTTTGTGTTTGACATTATAATCTTAAATATTGGTATCTGTGTGCTTAATCACTGTAGGTCCAAAGTGTCTGATAAAATTGTGCTTATTGAGAATTTACTGGCTAAAGTGAATGACATGATTATTTGTGGTGGAATGGCTTACACATTTGTCAAAGTTCTTCATAATATGGAAGTGAGTTGTAGCTTTGACCTTAAACCTCTTAGAAAGGTCTACTGAGATAGGTTAATGCATTATTATCTAATGGAATACACTTATCCATGCAAATAGCATTTATGTTAAACACTTTGAGACACTTTTAAGCATATATTAAATTTTGATACTGAGGGATCCTGGTGCAGAAGCACTTTCTAATCAGTAATTGGTTTTAAGTAGGATGAGCATGATCGTCCAGGTGATGATAACCCTAGATAGGACAGTTGTTGACAGTGACTGATGTTTCGACAATCTGTGCGGTAGTCATCTTCAGAGTCAAAGTGAGTTGTATCACATCAGTTGATAGTATTAAACTCTGGTTATTGACCTGATTGATCAATTAAGTCGCAATTATGTTATTGGTCATCTGTCGGTTAAGCTGTGATGTTATTGGCTATGAAGACTCGTAATGTCGTTGGGGTGTTTCGATCTGTCTATTGTCACAGTTAAACAGTCGATTATTGTTAGTCAATAACATGCTCACCCTACTCATGAATTGACTCCTGCATGGGTTCAAACCCTTTTATAATTGGCTTTAAATAACTAGTTTTAGAGGCATTCATACTTACAGTGTAACATAACTGTACCCTTATTGGTAACTGGCTACAGTAATTTTTTTTCAGATTGGAAAATCACTCTTTGATGAAGAAGGGTCAAAACTAATCCAGAAGATTTGTGATAAAGCCAAAGAAAAGGGAGTGAATCTCCATTTCCCAATAGATTTTGTTGCGACTAGTAAATTTGCTCAGGATACTGAGGTGAATGGTTATTGTTGTTTTGCGTGGTGTTGAATAGCCAAACTTGGTAATGGCTAGTATAAGAACGTCCTAGGGATTGAACTGCATGTATCGCTGTGCAGCGTTACATATTAACTCCAACTCAAACAAAGAATATCCATTGCCCGCAGTTAGAAATAGCTAGTTGAGGCTAGCAGTGGTTACACGTATTTTATATAAATTGTGTATAAGATAAAAAATATATATATATATCTAGCAGACGTTTTGAAAACCAACCTAACGAAATTTGGCGTCATTTGAGTGAAAAGGCGTCAAAAGGCAGGCTTTTTGGGCGTGATAAGCTCCAAAATCACACTTAGTTTTTATAATGGGTACTTTGGAGATAGTTTTCGACTGAAAAAAAAAAGAAACAGTTGGACGCAAACGGTCCATTTGGCGGTAACGTTTTCAAAAATCCGGCTAGAGATATGTAAAGCTCACAAGCAAGACTAGCACTAGCTAGAGAAAAAGCCGCTTACTAGTACCTTGAGGCTAACGGCTTAGTGGAGGGT
The DNA here is from genome assembly GCA_942486025.1 of Porites evermanni. Classification (NCBI taxonomy): domain Eukaryota; kingdom Metazoa; phylum Cnidaria; class Anthozoa; order Scleractinia; family Poritidae; genus Porites; species Porites evermanni. Next base: position 96,397 of record CALNXI010000077.1, on the reverse strand, counting down.
CAACTGTATAAGAAGCCGAGTTTTCAAGAAGTTTTTGTTATAAAGTCTGGTAAATCAATGTCATCATTCTCATCTGAATGTTTTTTTGGTGATTTTATGTACACTGTACCTGGTTTAGTAGATATACTTGTGACTTGAGCACTTAGCAAACATTATAAGCTCTATTTTCTTTACTTTTACTTTTCTAATCAGACAAAAGTCCCGTAAGTGTAATTTTTTGTTTATTACGATTATATTATTAATACAGACTAAGCTGACCAATCTTGAAACTGGAATTCCTCCAGACTGGATGGTAATTATAAACATTTCTTTACATGTAGTTTATTGTATTCATTTAGCATCTACATACACATAATTAAAGAGTTGTTTCCAATAAATAACATGTTTGTTAAGGGTAACTTTTGGCATGGATAGCGTTGTGTCCAAATTATTTTATGTCAGGGGCGGATCTAGGGGGAGGGTGCAGGGGGTGCGCACCCCCCCCCCCTGAGATGACCTGCGGTTTTCTAATACAACTGGTATTCTGCAAAAACTATGTGGTTTATTGGTGTTGAAGTAGAACAAGAGACGAGTGCACCCCCTCCTAAAAAATATCCTGTATCTGCCCCTGTATGTGTACTCTTATTTGGCGATAATAGAGTACCGAAGTGTGACGTCATAGAAAATGAAATTTGTGAAATTATGGGATTTGTTAAGCTATTCTGAAAGAACAACGTCCAAGACGCCTACTCGCCAAAAATTAGCAATTTGGGGCAGATTGTCTCTGAGATATTAACCCAGTTATGCTCCGATGACTCCATACAAATCCTTCTAAATCTTACCTGGTTCCTAATCTTATGAACCAAGCCAAATTTAGAAGGATTTGTATGGAATCGTCACAGCATAACTGGGCTAATATCTCAGAGACAATTTGCCCCGAATTGCTAATTTTTGGCGAGTAGGCGTCTTGGACGTTGTTCTTTCAGAATATCTTAACAAATCCCATAATTTCACAAATTTCATTTTTATGACGTCATCACTTCGGTACTCTAT
>CALNXI010000077.1:55246-95143 GCA_942486025.1 Porites evermanni | reverse complement strand
CCTTGTGTTAAGTCACACTCTTTTTTTTGCTCTCGTTTTTATGGCCCGCGCTCTTTGCATTTGGGCCATGCATGGGAGAGGAAATAAAGCTTGGTCTTGTACAATGTATGTCATTTGGTTAGAGGTGTGTATGTGTATTCTGCAGTCCACTAGGTTTGTTCCAAGCGTCAGCTAAATTTGCAGGAGGAAGCAAAGGTATTATGGATGCAGTTGTGGCAGCAACAAAAGCTGGTGCAGTGTCTATCATTGGTAAGTTATCGCCCAAGCATGTATTAGACCATTTACAGTATAGTCCAGACTAAGGACTAAGGAAGGGCAGCACTGAAGCATACTTTAATATGTTTTCCCTTCAACAACAACAACAATAACTTTATTTAAAGAGGGAAGCGCAATAACCTATTACAGTTTTCTTACCTACGGCCCTCAAAAAATAAATAAATAGATCAATAAATTTAGAAAACTAAAAACAAATAAATTTATAAATATATATATATACACAAAAGAGACAATATTTAAAGAAGAATAGGCTATAAACACGTAATGAATAATATATAAATCGACGAAGGGGGGCAAAATATGTACTATAAATGAACATGTATACATATATACATAAATATAAATTAAAAGACGTAATAGTGGTTGTAGTAGGACTATGAAAAACAGTGACAATGAATAGAATAGCGGCAAGTCGAGCACAGTAGGTCCTCCAAGTGCTCAGCCGATGATAGGCGTGAGAAAAACATATCAGTGGAGAAGAAGAAATAGAAAACTCTTTTATTCATTTCCTACTGTTCGCCCTTTCCCCCGACCTAAGCAGCAATCTTGGAAAAAAATATGTTTAGAAAAGTGGAAGTTGCAATGTCTAGTATCAAGTTAAAGCTCTTGAAAACACTGGAACTACAATACTCCTCCCTTCCCGCCAAAAAAACATTGTTGAAGTCGGCTGGATCATTTTTTGACCAGGGTAGGGTGAGGGGAGGGGCCATAGTGGTACCAGATCCACAGGAAAGGCATTCTACGGGTAAGAAAGATATACATTTTTAACAAGTTTTATCCAAGATTAAAGGTTGTGCAAGACACGGATTTTAGTACTACCACCAGTATTAAATCCATAGTTAATGTCTTTGTTAGGTGGGGGTGCTACTGCGACAGTCTTTTTTATGCACGGTACAGAAGATCTGGTCAGTCACATCAGCACTGGGGGAGGTGCTTCCCTTGAGCTTTTGGAGGGTAAATATCCTTGATTTTCCATCTAGAGTAATTTAAGTGACAAGCTACATTGGACATGTATGTACCTACATAGCCCTAGTGAACAGCAGACATTTTGCGACGCCAACGGTGGTTTCCCCGCGAAATGACGCCTGAGAAACGAGCGCAGAAATTCCATGCCTATTACGCAGCACTACCCAGATCTGGGTAGTGGCCCGTCATTAGTATGGGATTTTTGCGCTCGTTTCTCAGACGTCATTTCCCGAGGAAACCAGTGGCGGCGTCGCGAAATGCCGGCTGTTTTCTCAGGCTTGTACCTACGGCAGAGAATAACTGATCAGTCATATCAGCACTGGTGGAGGTGCTTTCCTTGGGCTCGTGGAGGGTAATTATCTTTGATGTTCCACCAAGAGGAATATAAGACACAAGCCAATTTCGGCGTGATGTAGGTCCATGGCTCAGTGATCAGGGACGCAAGTCAGTGCAAGACTCGCACATGCACATAAAATATACTATAGTATATGGCCTTGCTCTCCATAAGACTCTATGTAGCTCAGTGAATAGAGCACGTGGCCATTGTTTGGGAATCCTGTTCTACAATCATCACGTGCTGATTATTACACCTTTCTGACTTGTGAGTTGTATGATGACATGGTATGGAGTGAACAACCTTGTTCCCAGGCTCTCACTTGTTCCTGTACCTTACGCGTAACTGAAGCTTAGTTTTTGCTTATTTGATTTTATAGGTAAGACACTTCCTGGAGTGGCCTCCTTAACGGATGCATGACTAGTAATCAAGATTAGTGATAGAGACCTGAAGAAATGCCGTTTTCGTGTATGTGTACGGGTGTGACTCGTGCGCGTAGCCGTAAATATGGGCAGACCGCTTCTTACCCCGGAGAAACGGCCAAGCCAGCCAAGCTACAAGGTAGAATGACGATGCCATTGCCACATCTGGGAAGCCATAATCGCTTTTAAAATAAATGAAATTAAATAGACTCTCTTGGCTGGCACAAGTAGTGTAGATCCAGAAGTTTACCTTTTAAATATTTCAACGTTGTAAACATGTTCGCCTGCCCGTACCTGTAAGCAGAAACGTTTATGTCACGAAGATATTACTGTTTTGCATCAATTTTGCGCTAAAAAATCATTCCTTACTGCATTAACCCATACACATAATGCCCTGTAGAGTTATGAAGGAGATATCAAACAAATTTCATCAGAGAGAACTAACTGAAGTTATGAATACATGAAAATCATATATGACTTCTGCGGGGTGAAGAATTATATGAAAAAAGATCATCGCAGTTATAGACGCAACTTTTGCACTTGCGAAAAGAAAGTCTGAAAAAAAAAAGTCCGTGCAAAAAATTCAGGCTTTCTTTTCGCAACAGCAAAAGAGTTGCGTCTCTAACTGCGATGATCTTCTTTCATATAAGAGAACTAAATATAACACTTACTTGGTGATTTTCATAGGCAAACCTCTAAAACTTGAAAACATGGCCCAATTTTGGTCATGTTTCAAAGCCATATCTGTTCCTGCCATCCGTTGCAACAGCTGGATGCAACAGACGGCAGGAAACAATATAGTCTTAAATATCAAACCTGGGTCATTATTTGTGGAATTCATTTGAACCGTTTTAGCTCTTTAAAAGATAGCAATGCTTGACATAGCCTGTTTTTGGTCCCTATAAGTCACCTTTAACGTCAGTGAGAAGAACTGTGGAATGGAGAAGATAGTTAGCAGAAGGTTTGTACAGTATAGCAAGTATAGATACTCCAAATCCATAGTTTCATGAATATACGAATAGTTGGACATTTGGAATCGTCCGGCTCCCTCATGATATCAGAGGGTTTCTAGATTTTTAGCAAGTGTTTGAATTCTATTTATGTAGGCTAGTATATAGTGTTTCTAGATTTCTATCGAGTTTTGGAATTCCTTTGTATGCATCTGGTTCAATAAAGGTTGCTTTGGGCATTGGGAATGGGCAATAGGGAGCAATTGTTTGGTCGTCACTTTATCATTGCATTGTTTGGTATGCGCAAATGCCCAATACCCAATTTCCAATTCCTAACCTTTATTGAATCAGCTATATGTAAATATAGGATTAATAGGTAGTTTGGGGTTTCCTTCTAGTATGGTCTTGCAGCACTTTTTGAGTATTCTTTCCCTTTCAATACTTTTACCTCCATTGTACTGTATGTTGTTGAAATAAAGTTTGAGTAAAGTAACTCTAACTTTACGAGATTATTTTTGGTGAGCACGACATTTAGAGATTTTGTTGTTTTCCGCTTTAATTTCCTGTTTCTCTACATTCTCCCGGCATTCGCGAAGTGTTACACGATGAGTCAGTGTCATGCTTCTTTGTCGTGACTCGTGATAGTGCACGGACGTTACGAAAGTTTCATAGAAGGTTGTATCAGACTCTCTTTCATTTCGCTTTACTCGCCGGATTTTTACTTACCAAGCGAAACTAAGATAGTGCCGCAGGTTAGACGAATGGAGTCGTACGTCAGAACGTCAGAAGTATAGACATCTCATATTATAGATTCCCCCTCCCCCCCCCCAAAAAAAAATATATATATATATATGTGTATTTTTAAATGTTATCATACACCCTTTTTTTTTCTGTAAGAATATATTTTATAAGAATATCGAGGCTGAGATCTGGAAGTTAAGAGGATGATGATTTTGAGTGATGAAAATCTAAAAAATATGTTTTTATTCTAATGAGCATAGGGACACCTTGTTGTGGGGATGGACTTCCTGGTATTTATCTACTATTTATTCCCTTAATATTCTAATTTTCAGCAACCCCCAATCCACTATTTAACCCCTTTTTCACAGTCTTAAACATATCCACTTATTTTTTACTCATTTAAAAATTGTCAATCAGTTATTTAACCAATGACTCCGACCCTATATTGAGCCTTTTTTTGAAGGAATGAAATCTTGGCTACACTTAGTTTTACTTTTATAAAAATGTTGTTTTGCGTTTTGTTGGCTAGGTTTGCCGTTTAGAGAAAGAAATAATTTAAAAACCTATAATTGTATCAGGGAGTATTTCAAGATTTTCAATACACAAAATTGTATGCTTTTAAAAATCTCAGCCTGGGGGTTATTCTTAAAATTTCACGAATTTCAGCCTCGAAATTCCTATAAAAAATCAAAATATACCGTAAAATTCCGAAAATAAGCCCCTCCATGTATAAGCCCCCCAAACCGGTAAGGCAAAAAAACCCTCCGTTAAATCGCCCCTCCAAATATAAGCCCCCGGGGGCTTGTACTTGGAAAATTGCCCTCAAATACAAAGTAAAAACAAGCAAAAACGGTAAATTTCCTTCCAACTACAAGGCTAGCCCAATCGGTTTTGAAACGCAAATTTCCCTCTGTATATAAGCCCCTCCGAATATAAGCCCCTCAAAAAGGGCCTTTGAAAAATATAAGCCCCGGGGCTTATTTTCGGAATTTTACGGTATTCTAATGAGAACGGAGTGTAGATTTGGAAGAAAAACGTACAAAAACGCAGAAGTCGACACTATTCAAAAACGTAGTGGTAAGCTAAGAAATCTTTATTCATCTTTCTTCCCGTACACTGAACTCATGGGATCAAAAGGTGCAAACTACTCATTTCTCCCGATCACATGAATGAAGCGTAGAGGAGGCGAGCATGCGAGCAAGCTCTCCTGTTTGGGCGAGCGAAGCGAGCCACACGAGAACATGCGAGCGAGCGGCGAAGCGGCGAGAAAAAAAGCCAGGGCACTGAGTTTGAATTTAATCCAGCCAAAAGGAGTTTGTCAGGGAGATTGTGTATACCTCAGCCGGTGTTGAAACCCGCCCTCCCTGGCCTCCCATCCCTTACGGGCCTCCTTTCCTGAGCTTTTCGGGTCCAGCGGAGTCGACCAAAAAAGTCGACTGCTTAAGCTGCTGTGAGGGACTGAGCACTAGTTATTTTTTCCCGCGCAGACGACCGCGCAGCCGCCAAGCAAAATTCAAAATGGAGGATTTTCTAAAGCATTCGAAGGTACTATGATGTTGTGTTTTGTTTTGCTTTGTTTCGATCTTTCTTAATCGTATACACAAGCTATGCTTTGAATTATTTTTACAAGTCAATAATTACTTGCAGGTTAGCAAATAATGTAGTATTTCGAAGCTTTAACCGGATAGTTGTCGGGGAGTTTAGTGTATTGGTTCAAGAACATCAGGGCCCAGTTGTTCGAGGCCAATCAGCGCTAGTCCAGGGTTAAATTTGTTCAAAAGCATTTTCTCGGATAATTTTCTCTGTCTTTTTTAAGAGCATCCAATCCCCGGGATCCAATCATTAACCTGTTGACAGAACATCTGAATTCAAATTTCGCACTAACCTTGAGTTCCCTGTAACCCAGCTTTGAACAACCCGGCCCAGGGCAATAGGAGTGAGCGAAAGGACACGAAGGAGAGACAACTAGTGTGTTTAAGATAAGTGTAAGTTTGTGCTTAAAGCGTTTACTTCAGCTTTCGTGGCGTGTTGTCTGTTTTCGTCACTGACTCTGGAGGGACGGAAAAAAAGTTTTATCATTTCACATTGACCCAAAATATGTTATGACAGCTAATTTTAAATGCTGTGGCTATATAGCCAGTAACTGGTCAAGGTTTTCAAAATACTAAATGACTGGCAGTCCTGTCTTTTCAGTAAATTTCACAAATCCAAAAAAATCCAGCTAAACCAAACTATCATATGTTGATTAACAAAAGTCAAGCGATCCTGAAATGCTTTATATATCTCAAGAATAGCGTTTGGTTTACGCCGGGCTCAAAAGATCTCAGAAGACGAAACCATGTTTTCTGACACTTAGAACTTTTTTCAGCTTGACTGCCGGTAAGGTTTTCAAAACACTAAATGACCGGCGGTCCTATATTCTCCTTGAATTTCACAGATCGAAATAATCCAGCTAAACCGAACTATCATATGTCGATTAAGAAAAGTCAAGCGAAATGCACCGTGAATATAGGACTGCCGGTCATTTAGTGTTTTCAACACCTTGACCGGCAGTCGAGCCGAAAAAAAGTTCTATGTCACAAAACGTGGTTTCGTTTTCTGAGCCAAGTGCAAAACCAAACACTAGACTGACCTTTCTTTATCGACGTATAACAGTTTAAAAACCTTGACCGGCAGTTGAGGTGAAAAAAGTTCTAAGTGTCACAAAACATGGTTTCGTCTTCTGAGCCCAGCGTAAACCAAACGCTAAACTTGAGATCTACAAGGTATTTCAGGATCACTTGACTTTTCTTAATCAAAATATGATAATTTAGATTAGCTAGGATTTTTTCGATTTTGTGAAATTTACTGAGAATATAGGACTGCCGGTCATTTAGTGTTTTGAAAACTTTGACCGGTTACCGGCCGTATAGCCACAGCGAATTTTACAGCTTCATAGCCTAAGCTGAAATACCACTGCTCTAAGCCAATCAAATTGCAGAAATTTCTCATGTTGTAGTATAATACAGTGGAGCATCCCTTAAAGGCCACCAAAAATTTGAAGATTGAGTGGTCGATTAGGATAATCGAACCACAAAAGAGGTTCAGACACATCTACTTTCTGAAAGAGAATAAAGGATAAATTGCATGCAATTTCTAAGTCATGATATGTGTAGTTCCAAGTTGTCATTACTAACTTGATTCCTTTGCATAGTCTGAGTAGCTTTGTGAGTTATACAGTAAAATTGTCCAATCGCTATACTTGCATAACACTTGTTAAGACAAAGGAAGTGGTTGTGCTGTAACAAATTACCACAAAATTAATGGAAGTTTGCTAAAGGTTTTTTTTCGGTCCTTCATTTATAAAGGTCTCCTTGAAGAATCTCACCAAGTTCAATGAGGTTCATGTTGTCTTAGGAAATGAGGCTTGTGATCTTGACTCAATGGTGTCATCGCTCATTTATGCATTTTCCATTTTTAAGGTATGTCTGTTCATGGAAACAAATGTAACAATAAAATGTTCCTTATATAAGGAGATAAAATTGGGACCAAAAATATTTTTATTTCTTAAGAATGATTTTTCAAAGGATTAATGGTTTGTGCATAAGACAGGTAACCGTAAGCAGTTAAGGAACAGTTCAAACGTTAATATTTTTCATGTACCAAACCTAATCCCTCCAATTAATTACATCAAACAATTGACATTTAAATCAATTAAGTCCAACATATCTAATTTGGGTCAACCCCTAAATTATGTTTGAGTGGCCCACATGGGAATTTGGACTGAGGAGTGACTTGGTTTCAAATGTCGAACTTTTCATGTGCCTAACCTAATGCGTAAATTACTGTAATTTATTACTGGACTGCCTATGGTACACCCAATCGTAATTTCTGTTTTCGGTGTTCTGTGCAGGAAAATGAACACCTGGAGAAGGGAGGGGGAGGTGGGGAGAGACTTGAGGATGTTCTCACAACTTGTTTTAAACAATTTTTCCTTGCACGAATATTTTTTGTACCTTGCCCCCCCCCCCCCTCCCATGAACTTAGGTAAGAAGATGCCAAACTCTTAAAAATCTTAAAAACATTATTAAGAAGATTTTTTAAAATTCAATTCTAAAGTTTACAGGCAACCAATTTAAACCACCTAATAAAGGAGTGATCTAACAATAATTTATTTACTTTCACTGCATGTAAGTCTTGCAAACATGTTCTGTACAGGCTGTAGCTTATTAATTTGATACTCCAGGAGGCCATAATTATAAGTAATCTGTTTCAGTTTTATCATCGTTAGAGTTGACTATTACTCATTTACAAAGACAGTGGATCTCTAAACAATGTTTGTCCAAAATTTCAAATATCTTGCTAGCATGCAGTGGTCTGGAAGCACAGAGTCTGCACAACACAGAGCAATGATCAGAGATATATCAATCAAAAATAGGTCTTCCTTTGATAATTATCAGAATTGGATGTGGGTGATCTAACATGTTAAGTGAGACACATCGATTCCAACAAGTCAACAAATTTAACAGTAATTATCATACATGTATTTCTAACAATGCTAAGGAATCTGATTTTAGTTTTCTTTCTTGCAAGACATTGTCTAATATTCCAGCAAAACAAACAGCTGTTGTTCCTGTATTCAACATACCAAGGGAAGATTTCTGCCTGCGAACAGAAGCAGTGTTCCTATTCAAACAATTTCATCTTGATCTCGGTTTCTTCACATTTATAGAAGATATAGAGCTAGAAACCTTGATGGAAACAAAGAAACTGAAACTCACTTTGGTAGACCATAATGTTTTAGCCCAAGCACAGAAATATTTGGAGACTACTGTCATTGAAATTTTAGGTGAGTGTGTAAGTAAGCTCTGCCCTTTACAAACAGGTTTAGAGAATTCACTCCTAGTATCAGTCTGTTTTGAAAGGTTGGTGGTGCTTATGGTCAGCCTGCTGTACCATGCATACAACTATCTGGCCTATGTTCATAACTGTATCCCAGCAACATGCAGAGCATCAGGGGTAGATCTAGGGGGACGGTGCTGGGGGTGTGCATCCCCCGTCCCACGAGATGACCTGTGGCTTTCTAATACAACTGGTATTCTGCAAAAAAATCTGCTGTATTGTTTGATATGTATTCTCAGCAGTTCACATTATGTTATTGCCTAGTCAAAAGCCTTCTTCTTCATATTCCCTTTTAAAATTTGTTGACCTCACCAGTCAGTTATGCCATTCCTTAGTGGTGCACCCCCTGCTACGAAAAATCCCGGATCCACCCCTGAGCATGTTCAACAAGATTTTACCTGATTCATGCAGTCTTTTTCCAGTACACCAAAATTGAGCAAGCAAAAGAAACACTTTGCTGGCAGGGTGAGAAAGTCTTTAGTTGGTTATTTCTAGCTAATATGTCCATGATGTTGTATGAGTAAGAGGTTAACTTGAGAATTTTGTTTCTTTTTATAACAATAATATCTTAACCTGTGTTCAAATGCACCCTCCCCTCCTTCTCTTTTTTTTTTGAGGGGAGGGGGCGTCTGTACACAAGCTATGATATCTTTCAGACCATCATCGAGATATGTGGCCAGCTGAACTGAAAGTCAACAAGACTATTGAGCTAGTGGGATCCTGCTGTACTCTTGTGGCTGAAAAGCTCTTGGCTGTAGACATACTGGACAATATGATGTGCAGCCTCTTATTAGGAACAATACTTCTAGACACGATTAATCTTGATCCCAGAGCTGGTAAAACAACAGACAAAGACAAACAAATTGTTAGCAGATTAATGGAACGACATCCAGTCGCAGTGGGTGAATTGTATGCAGGTCTCAGTAAAGGTTAGTTCACAAAACTTAGCTGCACATTGCAGGGTGGAATGATAGTAGCTGATAGTGACTTGTGGATTCCAATAGAAGTCAGGATAACATTTTGAAGGCTTCTGCCTAGCGTAATCTCTACCCTCAATTTGTTTTTAATGTGAAGGTATATTTTCCCCAGCCCATGTTGCATACTGTTGCTATTGTTCATATCGTCAAGTTTTGTAGATCAGTAGTAAACTAAAAAAGTTATAGATATAGAAATTTTTCCTTTTTTTCTCATCATGACCAATCAGAAGCACTACCAAGATCTGGGTAGTCACACGTCATCAGTATGGAATTTCTGCGCTCGTTTCTCAGGCATCATTTGGTGGGGAAACCAGTGGTAGTGTCGCCAAATGTTGACTGTTTTCTCAGGTTATTCTCGTCAATAATCTTATTCTCACATGTTCACTCCAATGCATCTTGCATCTTAATGTCTTTCAGCAAGAAGGGAATGTGAAGGGAGGGGATTGGGGGTCACGTATATTTAACTGATATTTTTATCTTTTTATGATAACATTGTTAAATCATTTTAATATTTTATGGATTTTATGTTAATAGAGGGCCACAAGTTCATCAGTTCTTTTATAACTGTGAAGTGTTGCCTTCTAAATAAAGTCTTCACATCAAAACTTATTTTCTAGCAAAATTTGATGTGTCAGCCATCTCCACCCCGGATCTTTTACGGAAAGATTACAAAGTCTTGCCCAAGAACAGTAGTGAAGCTTTAAGTGTCAGCATCAGCGCAGTCAGCGGGTTGTCATTGCAAGAATTCTTTTCAAGAGCACAAGTTCAACATCACATAATGGAATATTGTGAATCTTCATGCTTGGATGTACTGGTTATAATGTTTGTCTACTTTGGGGATGGCTTAAATGAACCTCCAAGTAAACAGCTTGCTGTGTGTGGTCCAAATCAAGATGCTTCTGGACAAATTGGAGATTATTTGTCTACTTCAGCCGAACTTAAATTAAAGCAATGCAGTGAAAGTTATGAGAACTGTCTTGTTTATGATCAGGAGAATGTCAAGGCAACGAGAAAAGATGTGTTTCCTCTTGTTCATGCCTTTCTTCAGAATAAACTCTGACTGCGCATGCTTACGGCATACACCCCTCGCACCCAGTGAGTCAAGTTTATTGGAGATGTAATGAAGTCATATTTACGCTAGTTTCTAGCATTTTTAATGGGATCAGAGAGATTAAGAATCAGTTTTACGGCAGACGTCAAATTCAAGTTGACAATTTCTCAAAATGGAAGATGGACAGGAAACAAATGGGCAAAGTATTAATTGTATGGCGTGAAACTATAAATTTTTTTGTGTACATATAATAAAGAGTTGGCGATGGGTAAAGGAAAAACTTGGTCACATGCTACAAATTGACGTCTGTTGTTCGCCGTAAATATGATTCTAAATCTCTCTATTGTAGCAACCACCAAACTGCAATCCATTTACCTTATAGAAATTTCAACAGACTAAGCATAACAGAGACAGCCTTTCTTTGAAAAGTTCATCAAAGTGTAATTTCTAACAAATTTGGAGAGCTGTTAAATTGCTCAAAATTTCCTGCTAACATCTCGCGCATAACCGAAAAATAACTGTCTTAAAAATAAATGCTGAAAAGGAAGTTATATACTTCGCTAACGATTAACATAGACTGGTGACCTTTTCTGTGAATTAACACACATATTTTTAGACAAAAAATAAATATATATGTATTAAGAATTAATAAAAGCTCTTGATTTCTGTCGCTGGGTATGTGACTTGTTTTGTGTTTTCTTATTTCCCAGGTTCTGTTAATTGTCAACCTTAAGTGTGACTGGTGAGTGGGTTGGTTTTTTTTTCCTTTATTAAAGCCTGTTCGCGGGCCGACTATTTGACTTTTAAGGCAGGGTAAGGGTGATTTCAGAAAAAAATATCCTGCAGACTGATTTCGAGGGGAAAAAAATCTTGCAAGGAAATACCTGGCATACAATGGCCTTGTATGTCAGGGGAAAAACACATCCTTCCAAAACCAAATAATCCATAACCCCTCCCCCTCAAAAGTCAAATGGTCGGCCCCTAAGCATTTGGTTTGCATAGCTACTCTTTTTGATTGGCTTACAAGTCTCGCGCCACTTGCTTAACCAATCATTAGAAAAACAAGATTTTTCCCGCCCTTTTTGCCGACGACTTGAATTTGCTTGGCGATCTGATTGGTTGATTAAAAGTGCCAGCTCGTGTTCTGACCTCTGAAGGTGGATCACTTTTTCCGGAAAATTTCCATCTGAACCGTCGCGTTCCTTTAATGTTTCGACCGAAATTGTTAAGGGTACCCATGAGATTGTCGGTGTCTTAAAATTCATGAAACAGTTTTTTGACCACCGAAATTATCATTTTGTTTTCCGCCAAGTTGCTAATGATCAGAACGATGTATACCTCTAAAGTGCAAGTTAAAGAGTGAAAATAAGCGAGAAAAGGGAACTGGATATTTCCTCTGAAGTGTTGTTAACTGACGTCAGCTTAACCCTAAATCTCAAACCTTAGCTAGACGGTAAGCTTGTCAGGCTTCTTAGATGCAACAAGTGTGTGTGTAACATTAAAGAGCGCGTTATTGCTCTTAGCCCACCCAGTTTCTTTGCCAGACGTTCACAATACGTGGAAACAAAAGAGGTACTGTCTGGTCGGTTTCTTTCAAACGGTTATTGGGGATTTGTTGACGCCCTGTTTTTTGTACACCCATATGTTAGGTATCATTAATAGACTTCATATAGGCTTTCTTTTATCAAAGGATTGTGCAACAGTACTTGACGCGTCTTCGGAGCAACAAGTAATGAACTGTCCTATGTGAAAAAATGCCCGGCAAACGTATTTGATAGAACTGTGATGAACTATTGTGTGCAATTAATTATGTTGTGGCTAATATAAGAAGCTTTTTTTCGTTTGAGCTAGAATATCGCTGATTAATTTTTTTGTCCTGTACTAACAGACAATGAAGGACGGCCTTAAAGATTATGTCGTCTTAGCTAATCTAACACATTCAACTTATTACAAACAGACTCATAAAAAGCTCACGTATACATGAAATTCACTTGCGTTGCGTCGATTATTTCTAAAGCCGGGAAAGCCTGATCTCCGAAAAGCAGACAGGATAATCGTTAGCACTTTGACTCGTAATATGACGAAGACTGAGCAGATTTCAGAAACAAGAAGTTTCCATTTAAAGGGTCAAGTTCAGTGAAATTTTGCTTCCAAGTCTTCAAACTGCTTTAATCGAGTAAATACGTTATTGGACCATTGGTCAAAAACTTTTATTTGAATTGTCAGAGATTCATCAATTTTACGTGAATATCAGCTTGCATAAAAGACTTTTAATAAATTCACCTCTTTTAGCATTGACCAAGCTTGTAGCCAGTACGACCACGTTCTTAACAGTAGCTTAAAGTGTGTTTTGACGTTTCTCAGCGTTTTTGCCAAAACAGTCTAGTAAAAATCCCTCAAAAAGAAATAATGAGAACAAAAGCCACGAGAAGCAATGGAGTCAAGCTCTCTTCTCTTCTTATAATAATGCACCTGCTAAACTGCGGGACCGAACATGATCATTTCAGCAAAAAATGCTCTTGTCAGATTGTAAGAAATTCTTAATAATCTACAGTGAAAGCTAGAGTATCTTTGTCATACTTCCAAGAAAAGGAGAATGCCTTAAAAATTCCATGCTAAAGCTGCGTGTGCCTCAACTCCTTCTCAAAATTAGCCTGCGAGCAAGCTCTCCTATTTGGGCAAGCGAAGCGAGCCTCGCGAGAACGCACGAGCGAGGGGCCGAGGAAAGGAGAGCTTGCAACGATCTCTTATAATTTTCATCCTCTGCCCCTCGCGGCTTCGCCGCTCGCTGGCGCGTTCTCGCGAGACCTGTTTCACTCGCCCAAACAGGAGAGCTTGCTCGCAGGCTATCTCAAAATTAGAAGAACACTGACCAGCTAACAAGAATGAGGACGATTAACTTGTAGAATCAAGGACTTGTTACACCAAAAAACCCGATTTTCTGGCCACTACTCTAGACAAAGGAAGCAAAACTATTCGAAACTTTTGTTGCAAGTACTTAACTAACCGTGCGTTTGTTTCTGGTGCAAAAATACTCGTTTTTTATTTCGGCAAAATTTTTTATTCCGTTCCATCACTGTAACGAAGTGCTGAAGAGTTTAAAATTTTGTCTTTCTAAATTTAGAAATTAACGTCTTGTTTAATCTCGGACCGCTATGTCCATTACAATGAGAGTAATCCTAGTTGTCATGCAAATTGCAATTTGCATTGTTAGCAAGAACTGCAATTTCCGTGTGATGGTATTGTTTTCAGCGAAATGAAAATGCAAAAGACTCCGCTACGTGCTTTGCAAATGTGATGGAAGCGAAACGAGAGCGACTAGATTCTCTTAGCGATTCTAAAGAATGAATTCTAAACAGTTTTTTGTCATTCTTTTTATCATAACAAGCGCGTGTGAAGCGAATACCATTTCCATCAAATGCCAGGTAGGTCGATCGTGTTGAACGAATTTCAGCACCATATTGGTAGTGATTTGTTTATCATCACCACGCTTAAGAACCAGGCCGAGAAACTAAGCATGCTTACATGAGTTCCTTACGATTTTAAACCCCACGGAGTTTCTTCACATTCACACTATGTTGTTATGAAAAAACTTTGATCGCTCGATCTACACAGGAGCGCAATGACATCGTTAATTTGTTTACATAGCACTTGACAGAGGGGTTCATATCTTTTTACTAAATAAAGGATCTACCACTTCAGTCTTATTTGGAGAAAGAAAAACATTTATTCAATTTTCATCGCTTTTGACTTATTCAACAAACACTAATACATTCAATAATTACATGATCGCTGTAGATACAAAGAACGAAATGTTTAGGGTAGAAGAAAATGGCGGATAATTACATGTTGGTGGGTAGTCACACGCGAAATCCTTTTATATATTTTTCATTGCGTCAGCATTCTGCAAGATTCATTAGGTTGAGCTGTAAACCATTAAATTAAACCAAAACGCAATTTTCTACTGTTTGGAAAACGATCACTTTTTACGAATTGAGAAATTACGAAAATTTTCAGCTTGAGGTATTTTTAATGAACTGACACCATGACAATTCCAGTTCGGGTTAAAGCAACGTAGACTATACCTCGGGTAACAGGGTCTTTTTGTTCGATCTGGTGCCTAGCTTAGGGCTAGAAAGTAATACTGTTTGCAGGATTGGGTCTTTTGATAATCATTTTTTGTCAAAACCAGGTCAAACGGTTTAATCAACTTTTTGAGGAATTTTTCAAATTGCGACTGGTAGTGCTTTATATATAGTTCTGTAAATGTTTCAATTCCAGACGAGTACTCTTTCATTTTCGGTTACTTAGCTCTTATAATTGGTTTAAACCTGATAATATATCATCCATAAAAACGCGTTACGGCGATATTCCAAACCACTCATCAGTTTTACTGTGGGAGTGTGGCTTATGAAAGGGAAAATCTGTAACTATGAACTGCATCATTGCTTAGTAGTTTAGCCGAATCATGACGAATCATTCCTATATCAGGGGCACCCAACGAGAATATAGTTCAAAACCACTTAAACATAGCATTGTCAAACGTATTTTAATATTTAAACGGTAGATATAGGCATATTTTTATCCCCTAAAATTTTTTCATCTGTTCGGATTTCCTAGCTGAAAGTCTAGTGATCCGAAAATTATAGGGATCAAAACTTACCTTTTCGAAAATTTCAGCCAAAATAAGGCTCCCGAAAATTCTAGGTGACCTTTTTAGGGTAAAAATCCGTTAAAAATAGGCAATTAAACCATTTTTTAGATGTTCGAAAATCCTAGGAGACGTAGGCAGTAAGAAATTTTACAACAAATTTTCCGAAATTCTAGATCTCAAATCGTCTTCCGAACAGATATTTTCCGAAACTTAACGTTGGGTGCCCCTGCTATATCTCAACAATATTTGTACTGACATCTTAACGAATGCAAGGAAATAGAAATCTTTTTGGCGTCAAAATGTTTTCAGTAAAAAGAAAGGCAGACAAACAGCAAAAGAAAGTCTTGATTTGTAAATCAGCCTATTTTTGGCCGTTGTGTTCAGCATCAGTATCTGGAAGTGTCGTAGTGGCGATGGAACTTGTAAACAGTCTTTGTTTATTGTTTATTGTTTATTGTTTGTTTGCCAAAAATTGTACAAATGAAAAAAAAATAAATCTAATTACTTAAACTCTCATGGCGAGGAAGCCCAAGAGAAGCCACCGGGNTGTTCGGATTTCCTAGCTGAAAGTCTAGTGATCCGAAAATTATAGGGATCAAAACTTACCTTTTCGAAAATTTCAGCCAAAAAAAGGCTCCCGAAAATTCTAGGTGACCTTTTTAGGGTAAAAATCCGTTAAAAATAGGCAATTAAACCATTTTTTAGATGTTCGAAAATCCTAGGAGAGGCAGGCAGTAAGAAATTTTACAACAAATTTTCCGAAATTCTAGATCTCAAATCGTCTTCCGAACAGATATTTTCCGAAACTTAACGTTGGGTGCCCCTGCTATATCTCAACAATATTTGTACTGACATCTTAACGAATGCAAGGAAATAGAAATCTTTTTGGCGTCAAAATGTTTTCAGTAAAAAGAAAGGCAGACAAACAGCAAAAGAAAGTCTTGATTTGTAAATCAGCCTATTTTGGGCCGTTGTGTTCAGCATCAGTATCTGGAAGTGTTGTAGTGGCGATGGAACTTGTAAACAGTCTTTTCTGTTCTTATATAGCAGAGTCATGGGACGAAGTATCCTTTCAGGGCAGACTTGTTCAATGTCATGAATCCGTCACTAAACACTGAGCTAGTGTAAATTGACTCCTCTCTATCCGATGAAATGAAGCTAAATGAAAATTTTAGTTCCTTTTGGATGAGTCATGGGTGGCCTAATGAAAAGCGGTATTGTCCTTTATTTACGAACTTTAATTAACGTAGTGGCTTAATAGCGGATTCAAACTGATGAGAAATGGTTGAATGCAGCCAAGAGACAATTTGTCGCAGCTGAACTGTTTGCAGTGAAGGTCTTTAAGTGGAAAACATTAAAGTTGAAAACTAAAACAGAGTGGAAGAACGTACTGTCTCTCCGAGCAGAAATCTTTCTTCGTCTTCTGCTCTCCAACAGTACAACGCACTTTAGAAGGAAGAGAAATCTAACTTCGGAAAGTTCAGAAAAATTTCCGAACTCCACAGATAAGACTCGAACTCACGACTCTCCGAGTTCTAGATCGGACGCTGTAACCACTGAGCTACCGGGAGGCTCTATGACGACCACTTGAAAATACGGTGAAGCTCACTTTACGAACACTTATAAATTTGCTGCCCGATAAATGTTCCGCCTTTGCGAGTGTACCCCATCCGCGATATAGCACTTTATACCTTACATACGAGGCTGCATGTTTACAACTGTTGCCTAGATTTGATAACCTTTCGCCGCCGATGTACCATTTTCTCGTTATATTTGGCCAGGAGCAGCTTAATTGACGGTTGTGGTTGACTTGGTTATGAAAAATTTCGTAAGGCAAAATTCCGCAACTAGCTTCTGTTTGAGACCATTTCACCATTTTGGAGCAGACAACACAAAGAAGAATGAACCAAGATCCCGAAACGATCGACCAACCTATTAGTGAGTTTTATTTGTTGGCCGTTTTTTACTCCACTAAACTCTATAGTCTGAAATCCCCTTTCATCCTGTCTTACTTTACTATGTATTAAGTTTACGTTTAGCTGTATAGTATGGTTTGATCATTAAAAATAACTTCGTCTCTATTGCTGTTTAGTGAATGACTGTAAATTAGTACCACCCTCAGCCAATCAAAACTAAAACTATTGTCTTCCCGCGCTTGGAACAGGCTCCTTGCTTTTGCTTTGAGATCTCATTGGCTTGTTTGATTTTGCCGGCAGAGGGTTGGCCAATGTAATTGTTTTGGTTTTTGGTGCAGTATTTTGGTTCTTGATGCTCATTCGCACAGTTGACCAACTTATTTGTGTATTTTGTTGGCAGGTGAAGGATGCTACTCGAGGAGTAGAGTGGGCGGCAGTGCCCGGAGCTGAGTGTATGTTACTGTCCAGTGCGGGGGTCTTTTTAAGAACAGCTAAAAGCCTGACAAACTTCTACGGTGTGGCTATCATAGAAGATGTTCAACCTGGTTACTACCAGGTAGGCGCACAAATAGAACCTACAGTGTATAAAGAATTGGCCTCTTTGACCTAATTCACTTCATTAGCTTTACCTATCACATAATAGAGATGTTAAGCATCACCTTTACGTCAAACGGCAAACGCGAATTTGTAGAACGTGACCAAGTTTCCACTTTACTTCCAGGTTGTCGTTTACTGCTCATTATTTCTAGACAATAAATCAGTAGTTTCACAAAATTTTTTATCCATAAGAATTATTCGGAACTGTTTTTATCTGCTCGTTTTCTATTTTTAAAAGTTCTCAACTTGAATCTGACGTTTGCCGTATGCGTGAAGCTTAATCTTTCTAGCACAAAAAATGAAGGATTATAGATATATATACAACAGAAACAAATAAGAATAAATTCGTAATTAGGCAGGATGCCACAACAGCAGTAAGCCAATTACAGTGGTCTTTAGAGATCACCGAGCGCGTGTGCTGATGAAGAATGGAAATCAGTAGGGCTGTGCTCAAGCAGAGCCCAGTGGCCCCTAGCGCCCAACTTTCGCACTCATGCAACTCGAAAAACTTATAGTTTTTTCATGCTAATCATATGCTGGGCACCCTGGATTTTACAGCCTCAGAGCACACGGATTTCTGTAATTTTTTTAGAGCACAGCCTTGGTCAAATAGTTCCCATTATGATTTTAACCGGCTTAGTTTATCCTGTTTCCTCAGGTACACTGTATCGTATCGTTCAAACTTAAAGCTTTTTTTGCCCGTTTTTCCTAGGTTCGAACATCCAGGATCGGTTATTACACGTTAAATGAAGACTTAAAGATCCCAACCACAACAGAAAAACACATTATGATCCATCAGGACATGGTGATATCTCCACGTTTGTCTCTTCGAGGGACAGATGATATGTACCGTATAGTGCTCACCTGGGGTCGCCAGCCAAAGGACCTGGACTCTTATCTTATAACGCCCTGGCCCGGTAGTTCAGATGATCCTGACTGTGAGTCTGGAATGGTAGGTCTTGTGGTTGCCTAGTCCCTAGGCCTCATTATTGCGCGCGGCCGATGCAATTCGGGTCACGTGGTCCGAGCGAGTCTTTTGTCTCGGATAATTCACCGAAATGCATTGACCGAGAAGGCCTGGAAAGACGCCGTACAGGAACCAGGGAAGGTCTTGTGGTACGTTTGATTGGGAAATGAGGATCGCAGATTAGGTTTTTGAAATCTGGATTTCGGATTTTGCAATAAAACACAGAATCCGATAACGGATTTTAACTTCGAGAAATCCTTCCTCAAGGCAAGGAATCCATATCCTGAATGCATGGATTTCCTTTCTTTCCGTTTTATTGGAAAATTTGAGAAAGGATTTGCAAAACTGTTCTTGTGAACAGGGTCTTTTTTTTCTGCTAATTATGCGTGCGCGTGCGAGACCGCTGTCAAGTGTTCTTGAGATTTGTTTTTCATATCCTTTTTCGGATTTCCCAATAAAACGTTAGTTAGAGCAAAAGCGGTTGAAAAAGACCAAAAAACATCGAATTTTAGCATTTCTATCAATAAAAAACAAAAGTAACTAGCCTTGAAACTGTCCAAATCCTTCGCTGACAATTTTTACAGTAAATTTATCTTTCCAAAGTACTGGCATGCATCTTTCATGCTGCAGCCGGTCCATAAAATGCTGTGTTACATTTTTGATTCTTTAAATCTTACTGACTGAAACCTAGACTAAATTTTTTTCTGTATTTTCATCTGTGCCTTCATTTTTGTAAAATAAGAACCCATTGAAAATTTTAGGCTAAATAGGTTCTTATGAAACTTTGGTTTAAAATGACAATTTTAGCCTAACAGGTTCTTAACTTTTAGGTTCTTATACGCGGGTTTTTACTCTAACACATTTTTTTGGTCCGGTTATAAGTCCCCTCTTCTCCCCCGTTTATAAGCCCTCCTAAATTAAAAACTGCTTACAAAGTTAGAATACCACTGATATGATATTAATTCTCTTGGCATGGAGCAACCTCGTTCGCAGGAAGAGCGAGGCTATGAGAAGGAGGATGGGCATGGGAAAAGAGAAAGCTATGGTTGCAATTATATGCTAGTTGGTTGGGGTTAACAGCCATGAGAGAGGTTTTCTTTAGCGTGCGGCGATCGCGTGCGGCGATCGCGTGCGGCGGAGATGTTTCGGGGTCGGCCACGTCTTCGGAGGAGGGCCGACGCCACGAGCGGATCAATATAAAGACTTGACAGTAAAACCCGAACGCCGATATGAAAAGTCTCTGGCACCCAGGGCATGTTTCTCCGAGAATGACAGCAGCATATAGAGCCGCATTCTGCGGTTAATGGCACAAGTGTCCAGCGCGCATTTGGATTCCAAAATACCTCATTACATGACACTGATCAAAATTTTAATGTGCACAGGTTTATTATGATGGCAAGCGGTGCCAACAAGGCTCTGAGATCATAGACCTTGATGTGGATGCCACAGATATGTACGGACCAGAGACCATAACCATGAGAGGGCTCCAGTCGGAAACATTCGCTTATTACGTGCATATTTACACTAACGATGTCTGCTGGAATAAGATATCAGCTAATGTCAAGATTTATCAGGCGTCCACGGGAGGTCTTCTACATAGCATTCAACAACCGGACTGCAGTGAGAGTAAGTCATTTTTCTTTGTTAATACCCGAGGGGTATTCCTGGTAATTCTTGGAGGTGGTGTGCCACCAGATTCTCAAAATCTTGACCCTATTTCAGACCAAAACCTGTCATTTTTCACACTCGTTTCCAGACCTGCCCCACAAATCCTTACCCAAGTAACATTTTTGAAACTTTGACAGCTTTTGTCATATTGACCGCTAAAGAAATTTCCACTCTTGAAAAAAAAAAATAGTTGATACTATTTTTGATCCTTAACCGAGGTTTTTTTTCTCTCTCTTTTGCAGACGGCCTTGGATATGACAGTTCCAATTGCTCACGTTTCTGGCACGTGTTTGACTTCGATGCCTCTACAGCTAAATTCAAAATCTACCAAAACAGACTAATGAGTACTGTACCTACCCTTCCTGTCAAAAGTATTGTTAACCCCAACTGCAGCTGTACAATCAAGCATGAGATATCCAGTAATGACGTCATTAGCTCAGCTGAGAAGATTTCGACCACGGCAAAGAATCTGATGGTTGACAAGCTCTGTGTGAATGAAATGAAAAACATTTACGATAATGCCAGTAAGTGTGTTTCATTTTTTTGGTGTAATTACTAATTATGGACGAATAGATCGTTCCCTAACAAGGAAATGGCCTGAGAGCAGGCTTTTTATTTGTGTCTTTATTATCCATTACGAAACGTTTGATACTCTAATAAAGAGAATTGGTCCCCTCTTTATTTTGGACGTTAAGATCATTGCGAACATGGATATGAACGTGGATGTGAAAGAAACAGTACATTCTTAAGTAATATTGCATTCTCAGTAAAAACTCTTGCTCGTTTTCTTCAAGTTATATATTTATGGCCACAATCAACAACAACAGCAATCTTTATTTCTGAGTTTACAAAATAAACTTATCTTCTGCAAATTAGCCATTTCCGAGTTCCAAAAACTATCACTTTCAAAACGTGGCAAAGTGCAAAACCTTTCTTGCAAAAATGAGTTTTATTTGCATGAGAATAAAGCATCATTTTAATATCACTGGCTTCGCACTTAGCCTCGCTTTGAAACAGAGGCTTGCGGCAACTCGGAAATGGCCTAATAGAGTGTTTTCACTCACGTGGCCAGCATCTATGCAAATTTATTGGAACAAAAGAAAGCGTTTGCATAAGAAAAGAGTTCACCTCCCAGGGGACTGGTTTGGGACACCAACATGGCCGCCGTTTCATTGTTTTGGGACACCAATATGGCCGCCGTGACGTCATGTGAAAACACTCTATAGACAACTTTACAGTTGTGGGATTAGTTTCCTAGCCTTTGAGTGGACGTGATAGGCTGAGGTTGATCTTGTTTTGTTACAAACCTCTTTCCGCTTTTCTATGGAAATTATGCTTAAAAATAGGTAGTTAGCTTAAGAAAAACCTGATTTACATAACAACGCAGGAAAGGCTGTATCAGAACAAGGTCAACTCCAGCCTCAGTTTCACCTGCAACTGTAAAATGGATGGGCTATTCATGACCACTAGTCCGGGCTATTCCAGTCTCCTAGCTAAGCGCGATCAATGGGAGCGCGAAAGGTGATTGTTAGGAGGATAGAGGAGAAACTCTCTCTTTGTTCCTTTCGGTCACCAGGCCTCTCGCGTTCCTTTCTCCGTTTGCAATCCAAGTAGAGACGCCTCGTAACGAGTCAGCTAACGGCGCACATGTAAGTCGGTCCATCTTGGTCAGCTCTAGTGAAAAAGACTAGCACGATACCAACTGATTAGACGACATTTTGTTTTTCATGTAGCTAAAAAGAACATCAGGTTGAACCCTTCAGACCTTGTAGACAGGTTAGCCAAGTTTATCAGCGGTCGCATTGAAGAGAAGAGGCAACTTGGGATGAAGCTTAAGAGCGTAATCGAGAAAGATTATGAAGAGTACAAGACTGTGAATGAGCACAGGATTACCAACCTGAAGGAGATTGCACCTAAACAGTGCTGTCGCTATGACGGCCACACGCGTTATTCCACTGAATTTCAACGATGGGTCAATACGAGATCGGTAATTTCTTATTCAATGCATTGTTCAGTATTGCCCTTGACAATGATAGTGTCGTCAACTGGAGGGAAAAAATACTGACCTTTTGCCAAATTCTTCCATCTCTGTTTTAGAGCTGCTGGTCTTGGCCAAGTGAAATTAAGGAGGTGGGTTGTTCTTGTTTTTTGTTTGTTTGTATTTAACAAAAGATTCCATTTACTTTTATCCATTGTTATAACCGTCTAGTCTTTTCAAATATACAGCTTGGAAGTGGATCTTAGCACGGCTATTAAAAAGCACCAAAAAATGGTCTATACGCTTTTTTCATGAATTATTAAGGAGATGAAAAAAAAAAGCCGAAAAATCCATTTCAGTTAATAGCAATTTGCACACGCGAAAAAGTACTTAAGCCCTAACTAATATAAGATCCACCTTTCCTATACAGTAATAAGCCAGACATAAAACCCTCGACAGCAGGACTCAATCCCCTTCTAAATTTAAAAAATAACTAAATATATTAATAAACAAACGTGATTCATCTATGATGTAAAAACGTATGCGTTAACCAGTTTGATTGGGGTTTTTAGATTCCTGACGAGCTTGTATCCGCGTACGACTGGACCAGCTCGCTGGAGACACAAATGATGGAAAATCTTCATTCTGGGTCACAAAAGGTATTGCTGTGCAACGTGTGACTTTCACTTAGCTTTCTTTCCTTTGGAAATTGAATGGGCGCCCTGTGGCTTTCTTCTCTTTAATGTTAACCATTCAGCTGCATACTATCACGTAGCCTGCGAACGCAGACGTATTTCCGGTTGTCGCTTGTCTCCACCCGAAAAATAAGGTGGAGAGAAGCGGCGACGGGAAATACGGCTGCGTTCGCAGGCTAACTATCACGTAACATTCCTGAAGTACCCAGTCTCCGTGGTAACCCTTTCTTTCTTCTGCTAAGGATAATAATAGTTTATCTCTTTTTTTCTATAATTAAAGCCACGAAACGCTTTACACTCCAGAGCTATTGCACGATTTTTTGGAATGTGTTATAAAAGTTTATTAGCTTCGAACAAAGTTCTGCTCGCTTGTGTTTTTCAGGGACAGCTTAAGTGGCAATATTTTGCAGATGATACAACAGGATTCTTTCGAAAATTCCCCGCTGCTTTGGTCGGCTCGTCTCAGTGTGGTACGTTTAAAGTGTCATAGCCTGCGAGCAAGTTCTCCATTTGGGGGATATTGTGAAAAGTAGTCGCGCAAGAGACACGCGAGAGGAGACGCGAAAGCGGGGCCCCTCGCGGCTTCGACGCTCGCTCGTGCGTTCTCGCGAGACTCGTTTCGCTCGCCCAAATAGGAGAGCTTGCTCTGAGGCTAAAAGTGTCAAAACTAGGAAATTGGTCTTAAGGATATCGATATGCATGTATGAAGAAGAATACAACTTTTCTTGGTACCGTAGTTTAACAAATAGACAACAATTTCCCTCGGGTCTACACTCTTACATACCATAGACTGGAAATAGCGCCATAATATCCAAAACTTAAGAGGAACCAAGAGCCGTAGGCGAGTGGTTTCGTTGCAAATTTTTGACCTTTTTGACTTCATTTCTAAGGTACTATTTTACAAATCAACAACAATTTTTCTTATCGATCATGGAAATGACGTCAAAATGTTCAATACTTTGCAGTGAAACCACGCGACCGCAATTTCTCGGAAAATCGCTTGCGCAAGGAAGGGGAAAACAAATTGCGCCACAATAGCGTCCTTTCCATGATATGTTTGTATTCCAACCATTGCCTTCGACCAATCAGCGCGCGAGAAATTGCTCAGTTATTGTAAAAAAGATTGTAGGGCATGGAAAATTATTGTCTATTTGTTTTTTACAACAACACTGACATCTTACCTTGATACTTTCAAAACTGGGGGATGAAAAAAAACTCAGGGTTCAGCCCTTTATGCACAACTCGTAGAAAGTCCTTCTAATAGCTCTCTCTCTCGTTGAAACAGCGACCAAAGACGAGCGGCTGCAGCCTTGGTACATAGCATCTATTCTTCGACCAAAGAACGTCGTCATTTTATTCGACATTAGTTATTCCATGACTGAAGATAACAAGATTATATTTGCCAGGACCGCCATTACTCCGGTACTTAAAGGGTTGTTGCCGACAGATTTTGTGAACGTAAGTCTTACTCAAGTGCTTTGAGTACAAAATAAATCTACTAAAACTATTAAAGAGAGCTGAACTTCTAGAGACAACTGGGAGATTGTTTAGTAACTTATAAAGATTACCGCCCGTTTTACGGTTAAATTACGAAAAGGTTGATAGTCTGCGAGCAAGCTCTCAACTTCGAGTAGCAAACGAGGTAAGCAGGAAGTGGCGAGAGAAAGCGGAAAAAACGTTTCAATGAAGACTGGTCAATCCAGGTTCAAATTGGAACTCAAGGCCGTTACACATTACATCTTGGACATGCGAATCAAACCTACGACTGTGAATTCAAGTGTCTCTCTCAGTCGTATGCAGGACCAAATGTTCTTTGTGAGTTGGTGGTTTATCCATTGCCTTTAGAGAATTTGGTCTACGCGTATACACTTAACTATTTTTATGTTGGTGAGTACATTGTGGGTGAATTTGGTGAGCAAAACAAATGTAATTCTTGTTTACAGGTTATTGCTTTTGCTGAGAGCGCACTTCTCCCGGGAATGACTCACAGCGGAGTATCGGACGGAACCTACAGTGGCTGTTTTAATACGCAGCTTGTGCAAGCCAATGGGCAGAATTTACGTGATTTAAAAAGGTAAATAAATCATATTTATTTCTCCTTGCACCATGATCATGTGTTAACCTTAACTTGTCCTAATTATCTTGTCCCCGCATGTTCAAGAACAATTTTTCTCATTTGGCCATAGCCATGTAAGGGGTCATCAAATTATTGTTAGTACACTCAGCTTTACACCCTTTATGCATGCATATATAAGGG
The DNA here is from genome assembly GCA_942486025.1 of Porites evermanni. Classification (NCBI taxonomy): domain Eukaryota; kingdom Metazoa; phylum Cnidaria; class Anthozoa; order Scleractinia; family Poritidae; genus Porites; species Porites evermanni. Next base: position 69,813 of record CALNXI010000077.1, on the reverse strand, counting down.
TTTACTTGCTTACTTACTAACTAGTACATCTTATTTAAGGAGGGAGTCATCGCGCTTACATGTAATGCAATAGAGAAAGTATAAATGATTCAATGAGTCATGAGTTAATAGTTCGAATATCTTTGATTTTCCCCCAATAACTGCTTAGAAATATACTTGTGGTAGATATAGTGATAAACATAAACATACCTAGCTAGCCACTTCTAGTCAGGGCTTAACCCTATACTATAGTCACTCACTATAGTCACTGCTTACTAAACTTTAATAACTATCTCTTTTAAAATTTAGATTTGTGCAGGATGTACCTCTTGCCTTTACAAAAACGTCCAATTACTACAATGCGATTTCCATGGCCTTGAAATTACTTACAGACATAAAAAACAACCGAGACACACACGTAAGTATAAATTAAGCTAAACAGGCAACAAAAACGTGCACGTTGTTTTGCAACACCACTGCAAAACGAGTTGAATAGCGATGTTGCGCGTTTTACCACCCACCAATCAAACCTTTTTTGCAACAAATCAGCTTGTTGCAGGTTGCGAAAAGTTGTTGCAGAAAGTAGGGAGTAGTTCTACATTTTGCAACAAAATCTGGACATGTTGCGCGTTTTACTGGCCCAAGGCAAACTTGTTTTGCAAAAAGTCACGTAACTTCCGCGTATTTTTTTCCCCAATATTGTATACAATTTCTAATTAAACATAGGTGTATATTAATTTTACTCTCTTTTTTTATCAATTTTAATAAAACATACAACATTTCTTTTGGTTATAATTATTGTAAGCAATAGGTTAAGTTCTATATAATTAAGTTAGGTGTCATTTAAAGATATATTCATGTTTAATTCGATAATTAATATATTTTTTAGTTAGCTTTAATAGTTTGTAATGCGCATTTCATCATTTGATGTATATGTTAATTTGCGCAATACCAAAAATAAATATTATTATTATTATTATTGTTATTATTAAGTCAGCATTCCCACAACTTGCAACAATCCGATTTGCTGCAAAACAGGTTTGATTCATGGGTGGTAGAACGCGCAATATTGCTTTCCAACTAGTTTTCGAGCAATGTTACAAACACAAGTAGCACCCTTTTGTTGCTCGTTTTACCGTAACTTTAAGCTATCTACGCGATGACCCGTTTGAACTCGCTGCATAGATTCAGTTTACCCGTTAGTTTTTTCATTGTTCCGGCTGCCCCTGTACTTTGCAAACTTAATTCAGGCAGTAAAACTCGCTAATTTGAGGTGTTTTCACCCCCGAGCTTTGTAACCAACCAGTTTAAATTTCCTCGCTTTTATGTGCATTTTAGTTAGTAATGGTAAAGTTGTTTTCGTTTTTGTTATTGCAGTTAATCTTTCTGGCCGGTAGTACAGATGTTTCAACGGAAGACATTAGCGCTCTGTTGTCTCGTAGTAATACTACTGTAAGCGTTTATACGTACAGTTTAATGGGTAAGTCCGTAAACAGCTCCTCGGATGCGAAGAAAAAACGATCTGTTCAAAGACTTAAAGAGATGGCGCAAACTACCAACGGAAAATTTGAGGTAAGATTTGAAATACATGGAAGATAGAAACTAACCTGTGATCAGGCGTTTCTTCTTCCTTTTTTCTTGGGAGGCGAGGGGAGAAAGGATAGCAAATGTATCAGGCCTTCCTTGTTTCCCTTTTGCTCGTCCACCGAATTTCGTGCTCCCCCGAAAAAAAAAGCCTGATCGCAGGTTAGGTGGAAACCGGAGTTTTGTAAGACGTAAAAGCATGCTAGCAGGATTGATTTATTCATCGTTCGTTATGTTGCCGTTTTTTTCACCTTTATTGTATCATACATGCGCGCTGATGTTTAGTTGTGTATCCTTCAGAGCATTACAGACTATCGCGAGCTGGCGTTTAGGATGGGACGGTTTTACAAAAATATCAGAAGCCAAAGCACACAAGATAGAGGGCCTCGTGTAAGTAGTCGAAGATGACATTCGTCACTTTAGAAACGGGAAGGAGGCTGGAGCCGAAATGTGTCCCACAATTGTTTCTGGGATTGTTACTGGGGACGTGCCGGTCAGCTATTGGCCAATTTTTTTCCCTGTTCCCAGCAACAGTCCCAGAAGCCTTTGCAAACGTTTCCTCGGCCCAGTTCCTTCCTCTCTCGTTGCTAAAGTAGTGAGTTGATTTGAGCTACCGGCTGTTGAAGACAGTGAATTGGGTATATGACGTATCCTTGTAGAAAAGTAATCACGCACCAGTTTTTGAACTCACATACAGGTTTATTCCGTACACTGTAAACTGCTTTCTGTACACTCATGAACACTGTAAACTCTGAGACCCCGAGAGAGTTAAAAAACACCTGATAACCTATTCTGACTATTTTGACTCTAATGCTGCGTGATCGCTTTTATACTTAAAAAATGTCCTCGTGGGAGTTAACTAACACTACGTTGTAAGCCCTATTTTAACATGTCCACGCAGTAACGCTCAAGCTTTGGACGGAATGCATAACAGACAGTTAATGAAGTCGATGTCTTTCTTCCGTTTTCCAGGAGGTTTTTTAAGTCTTTAAGCCCTGATACATACAATTTCTCCGGACTGATCTCGATATATTTGCTTAAAGAATTAGTTGAAAGAATTTGATAAAAGATCAAAGCATTTTCCTACTGGGGACCATTCCTCTTGATAATATACGGACATTGTTTGGAGAAAACTGATGTTAGTGATTCTTAGGAATTTAAGGGTTAAGAAGACTCATAATGATTTTCTGCATTTTTGAGTTCTTCTTCCTCGCAAACAATCATGATTTTCGGCCAATTGAGTTTCCCGCGAGATGACGTCACTAATAGAAAGGCCAGGCTAGTTAACATGTTCCAAAATGGCGGGTCACGATACTGATTTTTTTATAGTCTTTGGATAGCAGTTCCTTTGAAATCGGATGGACCTGGAAGGCTCATTTAGCCTTTACAAACTGAATATGCCGCATCTTTTGCTTTTGATTAGAAAAACAATGCGCCTTCTAGACTGACCTCGTTCTCTAAATGGGAAAAAGTATTTTGATTGTGCTAATATAGTCCAGACGTTTCGCGGATTTTGCCTTTTCGTCTGGCAGTATATTGAGAAGATGTTGTTGTCAATATCATGGTTCCCTCCATTGTCCGAGGCTTCAATGTGTGTCCACTCTTATATAAATACGTTATTATTATTATTTTTTCAGCTTTCTTATCCTCAGTTTGCCGAGAGACTGGGAATGTATGTGACACTTGGAGTTCCCTGCTATAGCAAGGATGAGGTATCAAACACCATTACGCACAACAATAAACCATAGAATAGGGACATTGTCGTTCTTCTGCAGTCGTCTTACCTGTCTTGCTTACGTTTTGCATTAATTTACATATTTTTCTTTGCTGTTTTTTGAGTGAGTGATTTACATGAAATTAGCAATTTTTTTTTATTAAAACTCAGTGCCATTTCGTCAATCATTCTCTCTTCATTGGTCTCTGTTACCCAATCAGTCAGTCAGTCAGTCAGTTTGTCGGACGGACAGACAGACAGGCAACTAGCCAGCTAGCCAGTTAGTCAGTCAGTCAGTCAGCCAGCCAGCCAGCCAGCCAGCCAACCAGTCAGTCAGTCAGTCCGTCAGTCAGTAAGTCCAACTGTCCGTCCGTCCGTCCGTCCGTCCATCAGTCAGTCAGTCATTCAGTCAGTGCGCCAGTCAGTCGTTCAGTCCGCCCGTCAGTCAGTCAGTCATTCAAACAGTCAGTCTATCAGTCAGTCTGTCAGTTAGATAGCCTTACCGAAAACACCATTTCGTAGATCTCATATCTCTTTTCACTGTAGTCCCTGATAGGTGTTGTGGGAATAGATATAGTACTGAGTGAGCTCCTCCAAAACACTGTGGTAAGTAGCCGCTTCTGATCTTCGTTGTGAGTGCGTCTTTGAATAATAAGCCTGATGTCAGGAGTAAAAACCTTTCTATGTAAAACATTTTTTTTACAGTCATTCGGTCCCGGTGAGCTGTCGTACACATTCGTTATTGAAACCAACACCGGCCAAGCACTGGTTCATCCCCAGCTTCCCGAGCCGGAAGAAATTCAAGAAGATCCTGTGGTGATCATGATTAGTGACATGGAAACTAGTCCTGGTAAGATATAGTCTTAGTCTTCTGCCGTGGGTGTCACGATCCGCCTGCGATACCTCCGGTCCAGCGCTCTTACTGCTCAGCCACGCTGCCTCCACGAATATTCTGGATTAGTTAACTCACTTTGAACGAGACAACGTCCCAGGAAACGATGTATTGCTCAGAAATGCGATGGTTTTGTCTTCAATAATAGAACCAACTTTTAAGAATTTCACAAACTCATACAGTGATGCGGTGCTACCCACCCGGCTGGGTAGTAGCGCAGCGCTTTGAGACACCCACGTCTAGAGACTAAGCCAAGGTAAGATATATACTGCTCCGTTTTGATTCTTTTGTTTTCTTTAATTTTAAGCTACGAAGTGGAAGAGCTTTTCAGTTAATCCATTAAAAAGCATCTTCCTTTGAACTTCATTTTTGTTTTAACGGATAATACCGTCATTTAAAAAGCAAACCATGGTTGTAAAACGTAACAACCTGTGTCAAAATATGCCAAAATTACACGTTTTGGACAAATCGGCGCCTTCGTAGGAAATTTTAAAAGACAGCGAGCGAATCTTCCAGATCTTTTACTTTTAATTGACGTTTCACTTGGTGTCGTCGCCGTAGTTACTTAGGTTTCTTAAAACTTCAAGATTTAGTTTAAGATACCGTGAATCAGCCGATTATCCCCCTGGACATTCTCTAGTTTGTGTTATTTCTGCCCGGCATCCTTCCCTGATTTGTTCCTTAGCTGCTATAGCCATTGAAAACTATTGAACAAAGTATTTATTATTGCCAAAGCAGTGCAGTAGCCAAATTTCATCCCCGTATTTCTGAATTGTTTTTTGCAGGTTTTTCCGATGTCCTATCATCCATGATGAAGAGAGAGACAGGCAGTAAGACCCTGAGATCGGAGAGGGTGTTATCTCGCGGCGATCCGAATTTTAACGGTAAAGCCACGCTGCACGTATGTGTGTGTGTGTGTTTTCTGCCCACAGGCAGGTCCTTCCTTATAGTTCTCGTTCCAAGGCGCGCCTTTTGACTACTGCGTAAGGGCTGCCATCCTTTACTCTATCCAGCATTCCCGCTCGATATCTTCCAGGTGACCTCTTTCCTACTATTTTCCCCTCAATAACTAATGGGACAAGATCACCATGTGGTAGGGTATGACCACGCCAGACTCTCTGTCTTCTGTTGATAACAGATATGATGGCCCTCTCCTCACCGACAGTTCACACGCCTCAATACTTCTTCGTTAAGGACTTTGTCAGACCAAGAAATGTTTAAGACCTTTCTCCAAAGCCACATCTCACAGCTCTCCAGCCTTCGCACGTCCTCTTTCTTCAAGAGGTCCACGATTCGGCACCATACAGAAGAGTACTCCAGATAATAGTCTGTAATTCTCTTCTTCAGGCAAAGGCTGAAGGCTTTTGTCAGCAGTTCTTTTCTCTCAGTAAACGCGTTCTTTGCTTTGCAGTCTTGCTGCACGTATATGTTTATATATTTTTTAAACTGTTGCCTTTAGTCATTGTGGGTAAAAAGTTTGGCAGCTGATATTTTGTAATCCTTTTCGATGCCTGTGATTAGGATATAGTTGCAGTTAACTTCTCGACAAATCCCAGTTAAGTTGACTTTAAACGATAATTTTTAAAACATCACAGAAGCAAGACGTTCTAGCCAGCAACATTTATAACTCAGACATCTAACTAGGGAAAGAGAGAAATGTCAAGAAATAGGCTTGGAGTAGCTTTCCGTTCTTTTCATATCGTTTTGTAGTTCTTTGAACAACCAGAGGATAGAAGAGTAAAATCCTTAATCTCCCAAGAGTACCAAAATCAAATTGTCAAAAGAATTGTGAATTTTGTAGAATGAAAAAGAGCCTTCAAAGTGTAAAATATTTTGAGAGATTTGGCTATTTTGGACTGGAAATTGGGGTTTTAGTCACTGTGGCTGTGGGATTTGCGGCGACTGGGAGTAGAACTGGAGGTACACGGGGATCCAAAAATTTTTTCGGCTGAGAAAACTCGTGAGATTTGTACCTCCCTTACCGCCTTCAAATGGTAGAATCAGAGGTAGTCCAGGTTGGCCTCAACTTATATTGCCACCGCCCTTTTAGTTATAATTTCTGATTTTATCATCTTTATTTTAATTAGGTTACCGTGGAGTAACAACTGATTTTACTTACTCTTGGAAGCCTGTCAACAACACCAACTTTGCTGTGTGCATTGTTATAGCTTCCGACGAACTCGATACCAAGGTAATGGTGGATTTTCACTGTCGTGTAATTTATACGTGCGTAAGTGGGTAAAATTTACGTTCGAAAATAAAATAGAGGCAATAGAGTACTAAAGTGTGACGTCATAAAAATGAAATTTCTGAAATTATGGGATTTGTCAGGATATTCTGAAAGACCAATGTCCAAGAGGCCTACGTGCCAAAAATGAGCATTTGGGGGCAAATTGTCTCTGAGATCGTAGCCCAGTTATGCTTACAAAACTCCATACAAACCCTTCTAAATTTTTTTTGGGTCGACCCAAAAAAAAATTAGAAGGGTTTGTATGGAGTTTTCTGAGTATAACTGGGCTACGATCTCGGAGACAATTTGCCCCCAAATGCTCATTTTTGGCAAGTAGGCCTCTTGGACATTGGTCTTTCAGAATATCCTGACAAATCCCATAATTTCAGAAATTTCATTTTTATGACGTCACACTTTAGTACTCTATGCATGAAAGGTCGCGCGTAAACATAAGAGTTGAACCTCGCTCAACTTCATGTTTAAGCTCTATACTTTTTTTATCTTGCCTCTATTTATTGACGCAAGTAAAATTTACGTGCTTGTACACGCACGTAAAAATTATGCGCTAGTGAAAATCCACCCAAATACACGCTTTAACCTCACGAATAATCTCTCAGCATAGATTGCTCCCAGTTTATTGACCATAGTGTTAACTAGTTCTTATCAAGTAAAATCATTTATTAAATACGAAGTAAAGAAATGCTTTCCATCCTTCTTTTTCCATTTGCATGACTCATTAGCGTACATAAAAGGCATTGGGTAAAACATGAATTGATTTTAAAATTCAATCTTTGTTTTCAACTGCGATTAGAACATTAAGATTATTCAATAGACTAGCCCGCCCCTTACTGTAAAGTAATAGATTTTTCTCACTGAATTTTTCCCTACTTCTTCGCCTCCTAAACGTTTCCAAGACAGCTGAGAAACCTACGTCTCAGTCCTTTTCTTAAATTTTCCCTCGCTTGCTTTTTCCATTCAAAGATACGTGTATCCATGAAAATTTCCACCTGTAATTTATTAAGTTTGTCGCTTGTTAATTTTTGTAGGAAATCGTCTCTCACAAGCCGTACCCACAGCCAGACCTCTACCACCGCTATGATTTTGTGAAAGACTTAAAAGTTGGTTCTATTATCGAAGACAAACCCATCGCATTTCTGAGCAATACCTCGTTTCCTGCGACGCTGTCTCGTTCAAAGTGAGTTTACTTCATGTCCGTGTCCATACGTGTTCCATTGGCGGATCCAGACCTTCAGATGGGGGTGGGCGGCCCGTTTCAAAAAAATATCTTTTCGGCCCTTAGGGCCTCATTTTGGTCTAGAAATAACGGTGGGGGTGGGGGGGCGGGGGGGTCCGGGCCGGGTGAGTTCATAGATGTATATCAGGCAACGTGGCCGAGTGGTCAGAGCGCTCTGGACTTGTTATCCGGAGGGTGTCAGTAAAATGCGGGGTCGGGTCGGGGCCGGGGCCGGGGCTGGGGTCTATCTTGTTTAAAGAGTGCTGTTAAAGGGTTAGGGTTAGGGTTAGGGTAAGGGTTGACACTAACCTAACCCTAACCCTAAAGTAGCATTCTTTTAAAAAAATATAGACTTGCCTTGACCCCGACCCCGACCCCGTATTTTACTCACACTCTAGTCCGGAGGCCCTATTAAGTTTGCCGCTCCTTCCGCCAGCTGGAGCTCGGCCTGATTTCAAAATAGGCAACTGGTTCGCTTCCTACCAGCTGGGATTTTTACCTTGTTATGTTTCATTTGAATTTGTTGTGTCATTATCTCTGAAAAGCCCCATGCTGGAAGAGGGGAAGTAAGTATTTATTTATTTCAATTTAATCCTTTTAAATATCATACCATATTATCTCTTTATCTTAACAATTGCTTTTTATATCAAAGGCTATTTCTAATTTCTTTTTACATTCGCGAACGACCGAACTGGCTTGTTGTTTAACTGTAAAACATTATAATAGCATTATATCATGAATAGTCATTGATTTTTGTTGTCATGTTTTTAGTTACTTCCTGAGTTCAAGTTGCTTTAAGGACCCATATATGTTTGAGAATACACCGGTAGGTTTCAATTGCTATTTCTGTGTCACAGCAGTGTAGTCCATTTTGTTCAGTGTTACCACTTACTCGCTATCACTCGATCACTCAGGCCTGAGGCCAAACGTGAAACTTTTCATGATACGAACCAAACATAGTGAAATAAGTACATGAAAAAAGCGACATCTGGCTCAGTTAAGTTAAGTTCGCCTGAATGATTTTGGATCGGCCAACACTTTCTATCCGTCTGAAGATCGTCTCCGGGACGAACGTCGATCTTTACATGGAAAGAACTAAACTAAGAAATTAAAACTTTGTATGATTAATAATGTATAGTTAGCTTCGTTCGAGATAAAAATTTTTTTAAAATTGCTTTTTGGTCTGATTTATTTGATTGGTTCGACGCGTCCTAAACTTCGACGTCTGACCCAACAGACGATCTTAACTTAATTTAGGTCGAACCAAATGAGGCTTTGGTTCGTCTCATGAAAAGTTCGACGTTTGGCCTATTCCTTAGCCAACTAAACGTTATCGTAGACATAACTCAGTGTAAATGACACATGATCACAGCTTCGCCTGACAAACAAGAAATGTCTCGCGCATTCAAACAACAGAGATGAGCTTTGAAAAATGTTAGGCTGAGCAGTTTTCAAAAACTTAATTGCCATCCGTTTTCATCTACTTCAACTTTGCCATTCCGTACCTTCTCCTGTATTTACACCCCCATTTTTGCAGCTAGGTATGTTTAGGTTTTACTCAATTTGTTGCATTGTGCAGTTGCCAGTGGGTGCATTTGCCTTAATATCGGTGTTTGGGATGGAGAACTGTCGAGTGCTCGTGTTGTCATTTACGTACTGTTATTCACATTGCAGGAGACTTTTGATTTTGTAAGGCACCTCTCTGATTACGTGGATGGACTTACAGACAGGCCTCCTACTCCTTCCTTGGTGAAAGGTGTCTTGGTTGATATACGGCTCACAAGGGAGATTGAAAAGTGGTAATGTGTCAACGAAACACCCGCGCCAAGTTGTTTATCTACGCTGAACATCACTTTTTAGTATTCGATAGGCTTTAATAGTGTTTTTTTAATGTTTGGTTTACGAATTTTCGACGCCTTACTCTTGTTATCTATGTCCCAAGGTTGAGAAGATACCGTATTTCCTCGAATAAGCGCCTGGACGCTTATTTAATGTAACGGCTTAAAGGATGGGCGCTTATTGGAAGGAGGGCGCTTATTCGAAAAGGGCGCTCATTAAGTTTTTCGTTCAACGAAGTGTAACTTTGTTTGGGCTAAATCTTTATTTGAAATGTAAACTTGATATTAATAGCCATATGTTTGTTAAAACAGTAGTTGTAATCAAGCGTATCATAGTCCCATTAAACGGTTAACACAGAGAGTTATCGGCATACATGCGTGTTTTTAAAATATCGATTATCTCATCATCCTCGTCAATAATATACAGATCTTTTCATTCCTCCTGTATCCCTACTATTTAAGAAAGTGATGGTGAGAGGAGGGGGCGCTTGTTTTATATTATATCCTAGGAGATTGGCGCTTATTCGAGGAAATACAATCTGATTTATCTCGCTGTTTGCGCAATCGTCCTTTGGTAGAACTTCTAGCGGTGCATAGGAAAAATGCAACTTTAAATGAATGTCACTAGAAGGGTTACGATCTTTGCTCCTCCTCACTCGCAAAAGTTTTATGTATATTACCTTCAGGGCGGATTAAATCTTCGTATCTGGAAGCAAAATATCATCCTTCGGCACTTAAACAGTCCAGCTAAAAAATTATTATCCTCTAGTCCTAGACCTCTCAAACCATGATTTAAATTTCCATCGTTATTTTGTGTTTTACTTCATCTGGAACAGGGACCTTATAAATTTTGATCACTGTGTGTTTTGTTTTTCTCAGTTGGAACAGGAACCCCATGCGTGTGCTTGGTAGCAGTGCAGCTTGGCGGTATATCGCCACCAACTCTGGTGCCATGAGGCAGTATCCAGGGCGACAGACGTACAATAACAGGTCAGCGGAGAATTGTCATTATCGTTATGTCGTGAGCTTTGGACAGAGAGGATGGGGAGGAAAGGCTCATCTTAACAGTGTATACCCTTCCTTAAATTCCCAAAAATTTCCTTTTCATAGTTCGTTGGCACAGGCAAAGTTGGCAGTCTCCACTGCGTCCGTAATCAGTTTGTCACAATGCTTAAATAGGCAGTTATTCCGACGATCCTGCTTCACAATTATGCTCCTTAGGTAGTCCTTGAGTAGTCGGGAGGCGATACGCTCTGAGGTAGCTGATGCCACAGGTTATGTCAAACACAGTCTTAACATTTTTTGGACCACTCGTATAAGCAGTTTAGTGACAGGGGTGTTCCAATTTCAGGGTGCTGTAGCCCAAGAAATTCGTTTGGACCCCCTCCCCCCCCCCCAACTGCTCTGCCGCCTGTGACAAGTGTTTCATCACATTTAGGAATAAGAACGATGCGCTTAAAAGTTTCTTTCCTTAATTTTCTTTTCAAGGTATGACCCAACAACTCGACCCTGGTACTACGCCGCGAAATCGTACCCAGGAAAAGTAACCTTCTCAGTTCCTTACTTAGTAAGTAAAAGTCAAGAATTTACAAAAAAAAAACAAAGGCTCAGAGAGATCTGTGTCACAAAAATCGTTCCCAGAAACTATTATTTAAATATTTTATTGGATGTCCATTTTCCTTTTATGTGTTCAGGACAATGGTGGGGCAGGAGTTGTGGTTACAACAAGTCAAACTATCAGCAGCGATTCAATGGTGAGTCATAAAAGAATAAAAGCTTCCCTGATTTTACATTTGACTTGCCACGACTATGAGAAAAGCATAATCGTAGAAAAATCAGCTATAACCAATCAGCAGTTAGAGCAAAAAAAGGTGACTCGCGCGGAAAAAAACTTGTTGAATGTACCAATGATGCGGAAAAAGCTGCAGCCGTTGGTTCAGTACCATGAAAAGCGCGCGAAAACTGTGATCGCCAGTAGGTAATGAATGCGTGAGCTAGTTTTTAAATCATGTAGATTAGTTAATTTGTCTGTTTGTTAAATGACTTATTAATCTCCTTTCTTTATAATAAAGGTACGAGCTGTGATGGGTATAGATTTTAAAATGATCAAAATCCATGAAATTGTCTCTGATAGTGGAGAGATTTGTAAAATGAGCTCAGGTAACTTCCAAAAGCTTCATTCTTATGGCAATTATTTCATTGTAAAAAAATACGGGATCTAAACTGAATTATCCATTAATTTTGATACTTTCAGTTTTCTGTATGCTGATTGATCCAAACGGTTATGTGGTTTATACCAAGCAGTTCATGTCCCATCCAAGGTAGGTCACTGCCTTGTTTTGAGTTTTAGCCCGCGTGGCAGGCGTTCGACAGTTGTTCGAAGGATTTTTGGCGCCGGGGAAGCTCCTTCCTCGTCCTTCCCTCGCGCCTAAAATCTCCTTTCCCTTCCCTTTCGAACGCCTGCTCTGCGGGCTATTTGATCGTTAAAGAGATCCTCCCATCAAGGAATAACTCTTGTTCTTATGTTTCTCCACGTTATTGTGTTTTAAACTTGAGAATTGTTGGGCACAGCTAAACAAGGAAACTCTAGTGGCGACAGGAGTCATAATCGGGGTAGGAGACGGCAAGCGCGGGGTCCACGCGGTTCCATCTAAATAGCCAATTGCGCTATTTTTAGAGCAATATGCGCCACCCTCAACGTCACAAACTCGCGGGCGAACCCGCAAATTTGCGCGGCTCTCGTGCGGAATTTCAGGAGATGGGCGATCGTCTTGCGACTTTGAGTGCTCTCTTAACTACCCAAGTGCTTAATATCTCGACATACAATGCACGTGCAGTGGAAGAATGAGCCAATTTTATATAAACATTACACATAACTAGAAATACGTTTATCGCAAAAACCTCGCGAAGCTGTTATGGGCCACAGAAAGAATAAAGGGAAACAAGCCAAAGGGAAAAATATGATTAACGACATCTCCCACGTCTCTTCGTAACTGGATTTGTCAAAAACACTGTCCCTACGGTGATTAACATGATCAGAATTTCATTCACAGTCCTCATATTCAGAGTTATTGTCATAGAGGTTATCTTCAAGGTCTTGCCGAGGGAATAATGATAGAAATTGAACTTATTCATGTCCTACGGAGGTAATTTCTGACGCCATTTTGTTTGTTCATCCTTTGCGCTGCGTCCTCGCAAAAAATACACTCGCATGTCACACGAGATGGGACAATTTGTGCTGAAAATAGCACATTTGGTCATTTCGATGGAACCAACCCCATCACATGAGAGGATATCCAGTTACGTCTCCTACTCCGATTGTGGCCCCCTAGTGGCGAATGTTTTACAGTTTTACCCATCAGATATATGTGTTGGAAGCAAATCTTGCTTTCCTGAACTAAGTGAAGAATTTTAACGTTAGCTTCAACAATAGCTAGACTGGAAGCCAATAAATTCAAGTGGAACAAAAGATGCAGTTTAAACTCAACACAAAAAGGCTACTGAGACGGGGCTGGAGTCTTAACGACTCACTATTTTTGCCCTTTCAAGCGTGGCAGTTTTCGAAGACAACTGCTACCGTCTAGTAACGGATCTCCACCACCTACACTTCCCTTTCGTAAGCGGTCGTTGCCATTTTTCTCGTTCGATGCCACCATGGTAACCAAGCCTTTACTTATGACAGATGTAATATTTTCACTGGATTAAGTTACAATATACGCAAATAATACGTTTTTGAATAGTCTTAGAAAGATCGATATTGAAACCTAATGTAAGTTTAATTTACGTTAAAAGTTATGGAAAGGGCTATGGTTACCTGTTATTGATGTATTAGTTAAGAAAGACAGTTTGCTAGTTTATGTGCTTAAAGTTTTCAGAACTTTGGCTGGTCGGTGGGGTAGTGTAGTGGTTAGCGAGAGAGATTAGGATACGAAAGGTCTGGGTTCGATCCTGGGTGGCGATCTTCTTTCTTTTTTTACAAACACTCTCAATAACAGGTAAACATTTTTAAAGTGTCTCAAACATGGCAGCGACCGTTTGCGAAAGGAATAAATTTGCATCGTCACCTCTCATACTGGATGTTCTCTCAAGCAAACCTTAAAAGAATCTCTTCTTTATCTGCAGAATTGCGTCCGAGCGTGTCCATCTTGCGTACAAACATCCTGAATTGCTGCTAGACTTGATGAAGAAAGGGATAATATCCACAAGCTTGGCCTGTAACGACTTGGAGGTAAATCTTCTTCTACATCCACATTATGATATAAATGTGAATATGAAATATATTCTGTAAGACAGTTTTACAAAAGAGAACCGTTTTTTTTTTCAGCTTGGTCAAACATACACCAACTACAAGATCACTGACACGCTACCAAGGTTTGTGGTGCAAGTTGCTTGATTTCTTTAAAGATAATTTGATTAATGTCAGGCCTTTGTTAATTTATCAAAGGCGCTAATAGCTTAACAGTAACGATAAAAGTTGCGCGGAGCAGCGTTTACTATAAAGATAATTATAACAAAAATAAACCAAATGATCGCCGAACGATACTGAAGAGCGACTCCAAGTCCATTTCTGTTCGAACATCTTTTGAAACACATTAGATACAATGTATATGAGGTGTTTATTATAAATCGTCACCTCCACATCACTCTTCTTTTTTCCTTGTAACAGTGGTAAAGTTCATGGAAAGTTAAAATGTGGTGCTTATACCATGGTAGCTGTACCCAACACCAACGTATACCTTGTGGTCCTTGATGGGGGTGACTGTCCTGACTCCGCTATAAAATGTACCTCGGTGAGTTACAGCTCTTTTTGCCGTATGAACTCAATACAAGAAGAAAGTAGTGCATAAAAAAAATTCAGCTGCCACGATGGTGACATTAACGCCCGAAAGTCAACTTGGCACATTGGGCTGACAGCGGCAAAATGACTTGTAACGGAGCTCCATGAATCTTCATGTGCACAATTGTGCAGCATTCCCTACAACGGAATTAAACGTTGAACCAATCAGAGACGAAGAGCAGAATTCTTTGATTTCGTGCAGCAACAACAACAAGTCCCCTCACTCTTCTTGTGCGAGGGGGGGGGGGGGGGGGGGGGG
>CALNXI010000077.1:2229-54517 GCA_942486025.1 Porites evermanni | reverse complement strand
TTTGTTTCAGTGCTCCAAGAAGTCATGCGCAGATGGTATAACCAAAGAGGGCTCTTTGTCAGCCCCTATCTGCGTACCTTGTCTATGCAGCGTCCCTTACAGTCCCTGTGCTTTGCATTATTACAAGGTGCGTTGATATGATTATGTTTTTCTTTGCAACACTTTCCCTGATCAAAACATGAGCAAATGCTGTTGCTTTGTAAGCGAAGCGCTGTAAATCAACCATGGCAATTTCCTACATCTCAAGATATTTTCAGGGTTTTAGTTGGAAAAATAACTCTTGCCGCAAATTACGAAAATCTTTTAAACGGAATGAATTGTACCAACAATGCTTCGTTGAAAGGGCAGTTAAGCAGCAGTTATTGACGGCTGCTAAAACGTCGCTGTATTGAGTGAACTCTCTCCTTGTCAAATTTTGGCCAATTTCAAAAGTGAGGAAGTAAAATTATTGGCCAAGTGTTTACTTCCTCTATTACATGTTCTTACGGCAAAGAAATTTACCAAAAATTGTGATGCAGGTGTAGAGATTGCTGTTCTGCACCTGAGTAAGGGACTGGCTATTCACACGATACCGGAATGACTTTCATTCTGGAACGGGTTCGTTCCGTCGCCATGTATTTCTCTGTATTTGTTTACACGATACCGAAACGACATTTCGTTTCCGTACAAGTCGATCCTATTTTCAATCCGAATAAGATTCTTGTTCTGGTATGAAATTTCATTCTGGTATCATAAAAACTGAAAACGAACTTTTTTTCGCTCCGGTTTTTGGCGTTCTCGTTGCCGTCACCGTCCTAGTTGCCTAGGCCCTCAAGCCTAAATATCCACATTTAAATCCACTAAACTGATCTCCATACATTTCCTAAGAAAAAGTTGGCAGTATCTAATAAGAAATCATATTGACAAGGTGAACGCTAAGAGATGCAGGACACTAGGATTTCTTAAGCGAAACCTGAGAGTAGATTCGCCTTCTCTACAAGTTAAGTCATACGCATCAGTACTACCCCTCCAGTTGAAATACTGTAGTACTGTTTGGGACCCTCGTGAAGGCGTGCTTACAATTTGGAAATGGTGCAGCGACGGACCGCCAGATGGGCACTGGGGAGATATCAGTTATTAGCAAGCGTGGCAGATGCTTTTAAAGAGCTCAACTGAAGAACCTTAGAGCAGAGAAGAGTCGACACACTCCTGACCATGTTGTATACGATCTTTAACAACTTAGTTGCAGTGAGCCCAGGCGACAATTTTCGTTCACCAACCGGCAAAAGTAGTTATGTCCAAGATCACTCCTTCATCCCGATATCCTCCTCTGCAACCTCTCACAGACTGTCTTTCTTTCATTTCCCTGCCTCCAGATGTCAACTCCCTACCTCCAGATGTCTAATCTCTCCGCTGATCCTACTTAGTTCTGGGCCAGTGTGTCTAGAATAATCATCAACAGTTGGAGTTATTTTGGACACATTGTTTCTGAATTGAGCTACTAACTNCCGCCAGATGGGCACTGGGGAGATATCAGTTATTAGCAAGCGTGGCAGATGCTTTTAAAGAGCTCAACTGAAGAACCTTAGAGCAGAGAAGAGTCGACACACTCCTGACCATGTTGTATACGATCTTTAACAACTTAGTTGCAGTGAGCCCAGGCGACAATTTTCGTTCACCAACCGGCAAAAGTAGTTATGTCCAAGATCACTCCTTCATCCCGATATCCTCCTCTGCAACCTCTCACAGACTGTCTTTCTTTCATTTCCCTGCCTCCAGATGTCAACTCCCTACCTCCAGATGTCTAATCTCTCCGCTGATCCTACTTAGTTCTGGGCCAGTGTGTCTAGAATAATCATCAACAGTTGGAGTTATTTTGGACACGTTGTTTCTGAATTGAGCTACTAACTAATCAGCTAGTTACTTGTTATTTATGTTTTGAGTTTTATGTTTTGCTTTGTCTTTGTTTGTTTTTTTTTTTACCACACCGGCTAATAAACCTATTTTTGAGAGGTTGCAGTATTGGTAAATAAATAATCAAAACATTTTGCTTTCAGTGATCATTTTGTTGATTCTGTTAACCTTTTCTCTTGTTTATGTTAGTCACCCAAATGTACCTGATAGATACATGATTTTTCTTTGCACCCTTCAGAGTCCCAACGCCGCTGTGGCATGTCCTTCTATGCGCAGAAGCCTGGCGCCGCCTAAAATCGCCTGCAAGAAGCCTGATACCGACTCTGTGTTTATTCGTGTTCCCATCCGCGACCCAGGCCTTGGATCAACCACATCACCCAACTCCAAGCATCCGTCGGGAACTGGTGCCAAGTTAACTTCTTCCTTGTTGTCTCTGTGGTTCGTTATTGTCTTGAGTATTTGGCGTTTAAGCGATTTTTTATGATTTGTCGTATAGCGCTTTTAAACTGTGCATCGGAAGTAATCGCGTTCACACTCTTCTTTTACTTGTGAACGCGATTACCTTACATTTCTTCTTGGAGATTGCTAACTTTGGTTTTGTTTCAACGCACACTCTTGAAAAGCGACATGGTTGAATCAATTTTTGCCATGACCTTATTAGTTAGTTTTAATTCATTCCTCGGATTTCATTGTATTGATAACCGCTTTGCTTTTCTTTGTTGTACAAGAGTTTGAGGATAAAATCCTAATGTGACCCGCTCAAAATAAAAGATGTTTTTTACTCAAGTCATGTGCCGTTAATCAGTGTAGTTCTAACCCATAATAATGATAATGATGAAGATGATGATGATGATGATGATATTTTCTTAGCGTCTAAGAAAGGACCAAAGCAAATTGGCCCCCTTCGAATTGGCGCCTCTCTTTAGGCTTATGAAATATCAATTAAGCGCCTCCCTTCAAATAAGTGCCCCCACACTAAATCACTGAATATGCAGCATAGAAGTAAAAGTGGAATCGGAGACTTTCAATACTAAAACTTTGAGAACCTTGAAGAAAACAGAACTGAGATTTAAGGCAGTGCTCTCCTGAGGCCGAAATTTAAAAAACGAAATAAGCGCTCCCTCCGTTCAAGTAAGTGCCCCCTTGGAATTAGCGCCCTTCCTCTCAACTCAGGCAATTAAACAAGCAGGACGCTAATTGCAGCATTTACGGTGAACACGACGAACTCCTAACTACCCAGACCAAGGGATATTTGCTTACTGACATTTCTATGGGAAAAGCTCTGGGCACGTGGTTATTAAAAGATTTGTCATCCACTTGCCTTGTCTTCTACTTGTTTGGTGATCTAGAAAAACAAAACTCTTGCTTTTAAATAGGATTGCTGCGCGTGGTTTCGCAGTAGTTTTTTTTTACTGATGTAAAAGCAATAACCCAAGTCACTGCATTTGTAAACGTTAGGAGCCCTCCATTTGCGTTTTGAGGAAGGGTTTGGGTGAAAGGAAAGAAAAATGTCCAGCCCTGCAAACTTACCAAAAATTAGAGACAAATTTCTGTAGCAATGGAGCGCGTGCGTGGGGAAGCTCCGCTATTAGTGGTACTTTCATATTTACATCTTTACGCACCTTTTTAAAAACGTAATGAAAAATGGTCTCAAATACTGTTTTTGTATCAAAAACGGACTTACGAGAGCAATATTTCAGGGTCAACTCTTCAGGATTCTCCTGAAGCATTGACTACGCAAGATGTTTCTGAAATGTGACGCCACTTTGTGACGTGAGGTTGTGTCCACAGTATACGGAAGAGTTTTTTATATCGGCACGAAAAGTTATCCGGTAGAGTTTGAACACCTGTTCACACTGCGCCAAAAAGTGGCACAGAAACATATCAAGATCGGCGCGGCGCAGCTTCGATCCGTCACAGAATCCGCGTGTGAACAGAAGAACTAACTGATATCGTCCTGTATACTGTAGTGTAGACATTACGGAGCTTAAGCAAAGACAGTTTTGAGCGACGCACGTCAACCGGAAGTGAAACATTTTCCCTTTTTATATGCCTTGAGTCTACAAAATTTGTATTCCTAAGCGTCTTTCCCCTTATAGAGGCGATTTGCCTGAAAATTTGGTCAAATCACGCCACAAGATTGCAAAGATTACTTCCGGTTGACGTGCGTCGCTCAAAAACTTCGTTGCTTAAGCTCCCTAATATTGTCTAGCCGGTTCACACGGCACGGGACGAATTTTCGACCGATTGAAAATTCGTGTGTTTAGGCTTTTCGTTTGCACGGAACCACCTCAACCGTAAAAATATTAAGACGTACTAGCTGTTTAAAGTATCGTGTGAACAGAGCGAACATACTGAACGATCCCGTGTGAACAAAGTGGCCGCTCAAATTTTGTAGCTGGTCGAAAATTGGTTCAGCGCCGTGTGAACGTAGTAGCCATAGCCTCAGGTACAATATTTTGTCAAAGGAATGTACCATCCAAGCGGATTGTGTACAACACTCGAGTTTATTGATAAAATGTAGAACAAAAGTTTTCTGCGTGCTCTTTATAGCGATAACAGTTCAAAGGGGAACATTTCTTCTTAACTAATCCTGAAGTACAAAATATGCATTTCTTCGTTATATTACAAAATGTGCAATTAGCATTCACACGACGAATAGTCGTTATGCATGTTCACGTCAGAACAGCAAATTTCACCGCCTCGCCTCGTTTTGAAAGGATAAAGTTTCGAAGTTTTGCATAAATGAATTCCAAAGGCAGTAGAGATGAAAAGCGAGAATACCCACGCATAAAGAGTGCAAATGCGAAGAATTATGTTTACGAACGAAGCTTAGTGGTGAAATTCTAGCTCGTGTGACGTAATCATACATAAGAGCCATTAATCGAGGCGTCGATTTTACAAATTAACGCTTCAGTTTGTAGATTACCTGATCATGAGTATGAGAGACTGACTTAGGGGCCTACCATTTGACTTTTGTGGGAGGAGGGGGGGGGGAATTAGTGATTTGCTTTGTGATAGAATTTTTCGACCCTTTTGACCTTTGGTGATAGAATTTTTTTCCCGAAATACAACGGTGTAAGATATTTTCCCGCATTATACTCCATGACAGATTTTATTTCAGCGTAGGATTTTTGTTTCGCCAGGTATTTCCTTGCAAGAATTTTTTTCCTCGAAATCAGTCTGCAGGATATTTTTTTTGTGAAATCACCCATACCCCCCTCAAAAGTCAAACGATCGGCCCCTTAACTCTTTTATTCCTAACGTGAATAATGCAGTCCCATAGGACGCCCATAGAGTGGTTGTAACTTTTGAATTCGTGGATAAAATCCTAGGGTGCTATTATTCAAGTAAAACCTCGCCACTTGTACTTTAACATAGTAATTAAAATATTTGTTGTTCAGCTTTTTACAAAGTGAAATTTGGAATTTTCGTTGAATTTCGACTTTGGCCTCAGGGAATGAAAGGGTTACGAGAATCATCAGAAGAAGGTTGGTACCAGAACGAAAAAACAAAACAAACACAGAACAAAAAACCCAAAAAGTAAATCAGTAAGGCGTTACGTGTCCTTATGCTGGTACGCACTTTCATCAGCGGAAGTTTTATGTGCGAACTAGAAGCCATGATATCAACAAGAGCTTTAGAAAAATAGTTTGATTAGTTACGGAGTTAATTTAGTTTTCTAAAACACTTCTTTTAGTTTGCGGCGACAGGTGTAGTGTGTAAAGTGTGAATTTCCTGGTTTACCTCGGTGTAAGAACCTGTGAACTTTTTCCTTGTTTCGCACCTTTTGTTTTTCTAGGTTCTGCTGTGTTGATTTCTTTGTTTTGTTTTTGTTTTACGTCACCCGTGAGTTTAACAGGTTCTTATACCGAGGATGAGCCGAATTTCGAGCCGTTATCATGTGGCATATATGTGGCAAAAATCAAGAATCTTGTTATAATGATTTAGCTTACGTTATTTTTTAAGAGCTAAGTTATAAATTGTAGAAAACGGGGTTAAATTGACGATATTGTGTTCACCAGACTTGACATTTCTTCTCCGGATTCATCCCTTCACCTGAGGGGCATTTGAAGGCTTCCGAAAACTCCTCAAAATTTGACAGCGAGCCAATGACCCTGTAGAATAACAAAAACAAAAAAATACAATTCAGTTATTTCAGCTCCTTTGACAAGTGAGACCTCATTCATATAAAGAAAACTTGTTCTGGACAGAAGGGTCGCCCTTCTAACTGAGCTACCGTGAGCGAGCCAGCCTTTCCTAGATTTTCTTACAAAACATAGAGAACCGTATGTGAAACAAAACGTTGGTTCAGCTAGGCGAGAAGCCAAGCCGGGTCACCCCTTTTCGATGGAAGGGTCATCTAGCCTGTTCCAGGCTCTCATGTAGTGGGGAAGACGCGAAAGAGAGGGGGACACGTGCGAAAGTGAAAGGTACCCGTTTTAATTTTCATGTTCCCGCCTTCTCAGTCCCCGCGGACCCGACTTTCTTGAAGCCTGGAACAGGCTAAAGGTCATCCTCCTAGTCGGCATAACTTTTCTCCATGTATAAACACTTTGGCTCTCCCAGCCGGGTCAACTTGATCAAGGGCGTGACAATCAGAGCGCGCACGAGCGCTATTGTCAGCCCTTGACTGGAGCAAAAGGGGTCCATTTTTTTAACGCTCGCTTTAGTTGACTTGGCTAGGAGGGTGATTCTTGTTTGCCAGAGAATTCGAGAAATCAACTTAACGTTTGGCAGATATCAGTTTAAAAATTTAGAATCCAGTTAGTCTTTAAAAATAAGACCCTGCCCGTGATCATAAATGACTTACTTGTTAGAGATGAGACCCATAATCATAAACAAGCTACAAGTGTCAAATTTCGAGTAAAACCAGCCCGTAGCTAGCAAGAATGTGAATATGGTGTATGTTAAGTAGTCACCTGTAGTTTGCCAATGTGTGAGTATCTGCCTTGGCCAGATTGTACGCCGCTGATGGTCTGAATGAACTACACCACATCTAAAAGACATGAAATGACCTGGTTATTTAGAGGGTGTAGTGGGAAGTGCACTTTTAAAAAAATGCACTTTATTTGAGAGTCAATGTATTTAGCACGAAAGTACTAACTGAGAACACTATTCTTTCGTCTCCAACTGGAGACGGGACCGACATTTTACGCGGTCATCCGAGCCACGCGAAGATGTAGCCCGGTTTGCAGCGCAAAGGGGTTACCTTCATTTCTCACTAATTTTAAAGCGTTCTACTGACTGAGCTAATCCTGCCGCGGCTGAGCGTACTCGAATCTCATTTATCAGTTCGTTTGCGACGATTTGTCAGCTATCAGGAAAACTGATTTTACTACATTTCCGTATATCAGTTAATTCTTACTGATTTTACAGGGGCACCCAACGAGAATATAGTTCAAAACCACTTAAACATAGCATTATTAAACGTATTGTAGTATTTAAACGGTAGATATANGACGGGACCGACATTTTACGCGGTCATCCGAGCCACGCGAAGATGTAGCCCGGTTTGCAGCGCAAAGGGGTTACCTTCATTTCTCACTAATTTTAAAGCGTTCTACTGACTGAGCTAATCCTGCCGCGGCTGAGCGTACTCGAATCTCATTTATCAGTTCGTTTGCGACGATTTGTCAGCTATCAGGAAAACTGATTTTACTACATTTCCGTATATCAGTTAATTCTTACTGATTTTACAGGGGCACCCAACGAGAATATAGTTCAAAACCACTTAAACATAGCATTATTAAACGTATTGTAGTATTTAAACGGTAGATATAGAGTTATTTTTATCCCCTAAATAGCTGAAAGTCTAGTGATCCGAAAATTGTAGGGATCAAAACTTGCCTTTTCGAAAATTTCAGCCAGAAAAAAAGGCTCCCGAAAATTCTAGGTGACCTTTATAGGGTAAAAATCCGTTAAAAATGGGCAACAATACCATTTTTTAGGTGTTCGAAAATCCTAGGAGAGGCAGGCAAGCAAGAAATTTTACAGCAAATGTTCCGAAAATTCTAGATCTCAAATCGTCTTCCGAACAGATATTTTCCGAAAATTGACGTTGGGTGCCCCTGATTTTAGCCTTCAGGGGAAAAAAGAAAGCTTCCTCTAACACTCAAAATAGTGATCATTTTCAGGTATCGTTTTTAAAGGATAGAAAGGAAAATGAGAAACCATGATTTCAAACACTCTGCCAAATCTCACACTGCTCTTCCCTTATCGAACTGTGCCCTTAGTAGACAGCTGAATGCCACATTCCTAAATTAACCACTTCAGTACTAGACGCTATTATCTCCCTTTTTATCTATTTTTCCCTAATCCAATCCGCAGCCTCTTGAGATTTATCACTCCACTCGTTCAGCCCCAGACTTGCTACAAGTCGACCTCTTGGCGAGCGGAGCGAGCCGTTTTTAGCCGCGAAGAGGCCGACCGAGCGACGAGGTCGCGAGAGGTCACGCCATATTAAATCAGACGAAGGACTTTTCTGAAGGTATAGTTCAGTCCAATCACTAATTTGAATTTACAACTCTCTGTTTACTTACCTGAGCAAAACTGATAAACAGCAGCTGTTCATTTGTTTTGTCGAGACCAGGTAGTAGCGCTTCGTTTCCGCCGTTCTTCTTTAACCAATTCTTATATCCCTGTTTAAAGAAAACACAGTAAGGAATTAGATGGCTCTTTACTTATTGCCCACTATCGTCTAGTGTGACGCTTGGACCAATGTTTCAGGAGGTGAGAATAAGGTTCAATCAAACAGGCGCTAGAATAAAATTATAATTATTGGCATTGTTCATCCCCCTGGCCTGTTCCCCGTTATCAAATTCCAAGAATTCCAAGACGGCATTGGCCATTCTTGAATTGACGAGTCGTCTGGACGAAGTTTAACGTCCTGTAGGTTAAAGTCGTCTGGTTTCAAAACAGGATGCATAAAAGTAAACAACAACACTGAGAAAAACAGTGTTTCCTGTGAAGGCTGCTCTCGACTATTCCTAGTTGCTTCTGGACGAGTTCGGCATAAATGCACCCTAGTTTACGGCATCCCACTTTACTAGATGCACTTAACGTATGAACGACGCACTTAACAGAAGACGCTAGAATCATCAGACGATAAATGCGTACGTCTTATTTACCGGAGGAGGAGCGGGTATTAAAGATTGCCTTGTAGTCCAAAGATTTCTTTCTCTAAAAGGTGTGTTGGAAGAGTATTTTTATGTTTAAATGTCTTCACTACTTTGCAAGTGAATCTAATTCAAAGACCAGTCCAAACCTTGATAGCTCAGTTTCGCGTAAACTTACCCAGTACGCCAGTCTAATGCCACCGTTATCTGCAATATTTTCACTCAATGTGAGCTTTCCGTCGATCTGTTTTAGGACAAAACGGGGTCGAAAATCACGAGAGGAAAATGAAAATTTAATTTAGAATTTCTAAAAATATGATTATTTTCAAAGGTAAATGCTTTTTTTCTTGACAGAGCGAAATGAATCGAACTGGTAACAAACCAGGAACCATACTTTTTCTCATTGCTAACTGACGAATAAACGTTTGAAGCAAGATGTCTTGCTATTAGCCTCTGTAGTTTCCCCTTATTTCTTTTATCCTGCGTAGCAAGCGTTTTCGTGTGGTTTCGGAGCAAAGAGAGACCGAGGCCGAGCGGTCTTTGATCGACTCTCCATCTTCGTTCTTCGCTCAGAAACCGCACGGAAATGCTTGCTACGCAATTCAGTTTATAAATTAAATAGTCCACAACTAAAAGGATTAGTTTCTAAAAAATGCCCGTCAGTGGGGAGAGTGAAACAAACAAACAAAAAATGGTTTTATTTATCAACTTAGTTGTTTTCTTCGCCTTCACTGCACAACTACAACGTGAAACTTTTCAATGTAACGTATTTATAGAGGACCTAAACTCCCGACGACAAATTTTCTTCTATTTTAAAACTTTGATGTGCTCCATAAAAATTCAGCGCCAGGAAAAATCGCATATATTTGACCAATTCAGCCAGCTGAAATAACCTCCATAAATTTTAAAGGAACGCGAATGCTCTCCTCAACATCCTGGCTCCCTATTGACACGTGACTTACATGGGTTTGTCCCTGGTTCCCACCATCCACTGGGTATTTGTTATACTGATCCACCATGCATTGCGCTCTCGTGTTAAAGCCTTGTGACGTATAATTGCTCCACCAGTTTTCAATAATTTCTCCTTCTTTGTTGAAATACCTTCCTGGTGAATCAAAAATTAAACGAGACTTAATTGAAAAAGTCAAGAAGTTTTATTTTCAAAGCAAAGTAGAATTAGGTTTAATAAAGCTAGAAAACTTCGCAAGTAGGGTTACTGGGGTCATTTCAATTAAACTTCAACAAGTGTAATTTTATAAGTGCCTCTATTGTTTTAAGTCTGAAAGCAATAGCAATACTTGTAAAAGCTTCATGAATTGACCCCTAGTGTAGACTGCGAGCAGTCTACCCCTAGTGAGAAACACTATGAAGTTGAAAAAGCACGTCAGCTGCTGGAATAGCTAGGAGTCAGGATACCGTGGGACAAAAATAGGTCTACTAGAGGCGGTGTAGAAATCCCTTCATAAAAAAGCGTTATTGCGGAGTTATTTGCCGGGGACTTAAAACGACTCCTTCACCATAGGGGTATGAAGAGATGCATCCAAACTTGTACATAAAATTCCGTAAGAAATATAAAAGTGCACCAACAAGGCTATACCTGGTTTTGGGCCGGGCACTACAACCATTGAGATACGCTTCATTCTCATTTTTAGGATTTATTTACTTGGGAAATAGGTATCACGGCATTTGGTTTGAAGGTATACATCGGCCTAACCTGCCATCAGGTGACCTTTCGCCGACTTTTGCTCTTTTGGCAGGTTTACACAACAGACAAGATGTGTTGGAAATGAGGCTGTTAAAGACGGTCATGACAGATAGCCGCCTATGGTGACTTGGTGACACTATTCTCTAAAGGGCTCCTAGATTGTATCATTAGGCATTTTACTAACCAGTTGCGTCAAATCCGTGAGATAACTCGTGCGCAAGGACCATTCCAATTGCCCCAAAGTTTACCGCTCTGCAATCGAAAATCAAAATCAGTAAAGTTTAATCTAGTTTTATACAAAACGTTTCATCTTGATAAAGAAATAATTTATCAACTTTTCCATCGAATTTCCTTAGCAAAAACACGGTACATTACAAAAGCAAAGGGATGGAGCAAAGAAAAAGATCATTAAGCCATATACTAACTAAACAGAGGAACGAGTTTATAAAACTTGACCAAACTTTAGTGGCTTCAATTGAAGCTAATCTAACAGAGATAGAAATTTACCAAGATGGAGACCTGTTAATTAAGGGACGTTTTACTAATTACGTGAATAGCAGAGCCTCGCAAGCAAGCAGGGGACGAAGCCTATAGGCAAAAAAATAAATCAATCAATCAATTAATCAACAAACAAAACTTCCAAGTTAAACCTTTAAACTTTTGCGTGCATGAAAACGAAAATCTCCAGTCAGGCGCGTTTTGACCGTTGCTATAAAATACAGCAGTTTTCTTTAAATTGAGGGAAAGATGACAAAGGTACTTTTATGTTAACGTTGCAAATGCACTGATGATGCAAAATGTCCTACCTTGGTGCTTTTCTACCATAATAAAAAGGAGGCTGCAGGATTCCCGCCAGAATGTCTAACAGAACAAACAACCCACATTCAATACCTAGACCGCCTATTAGACTGCACTGTTTCGTTAACATTAATTATAACTAACTTAACTATTTTTTATTTATTTGTAGCTACAGTAGGTAATTTATAGTTGACATAGGGTCAAAAACAGCTACAGTACTGAAATATTGTCCCAGAAACAAAACGACTTGCTTTAATTTACCAGACATGTTTTGACGGTGCATCCGCCATCTACAGTGTTACATATTGTTGTGAAGTATCTGGTAGGTTGTTTTGAAGGTTTGTCTTTTGCTGTATTTAGTTGTGAGAGATACCATGAGCGATGCCAGGGTTCTCCACCAATAATATGTTGGGGTTGATTGTACGAGCAACTCGCTTGCTTAGCAAAGACTCACCATGAATCTAGGATCACAACTTTTGAGTACTTTATTCATTATTTGTTCTTCTACACACCTCTTATTAAACTGCTCCAAATTAACCTCTAACTGAGCCAAATATTGACAACTTAAATAACTGAAATGCAGGTGCTTTTGGGCTTACTACTGAAAGCACTTCCTGTAGATCACCAAAGTGGATTAAAACAAACCTACACGGCTAAACATGCCAAGTGTAATTAACCAATGTACACTTGACAATAGGACTTCAGTCTCATGTAGGAAACAACCTACAAGGTCAGTAGCCTGCGGAAACATCCGTCTCTCCACGCTCTTCGCCGCTGGGAACGTTCCGCGCGAAACGTCCCAGCGGCGAAGAGCGCGGAGAAACGGATGTTTTCGCAGGCTACAAGGTCAGCTGTGAGCAACTATAATCCCAAGTGTGTCTACCTTAAGGACCAACACTCGAATTTAAAACCACAAGATAAATAACACTTACATTGACAAACTCATTAAAAAGAAAATAATAATAAAAAACCTGTCAACAAAAATACGGAGTACTCTTAAGATCTACAAACAAGCACGTTCAAATACAAACATGAAATAAACTAAACACCACATAACACAAATCTTCAAAACAACCCACAAAATACTTCACATTAATATGTGGAAATCATCTTGGATATAAATCGTGCACAATGCTACAAAGTTCGTTATTATTCATTCAAAATATTTCGCCGTTTCTGATTGGCTGCAATCCCCTGGCTAATTCTTCATAACCAACTGGTGCTTACCATATTTGGAAGACACCACACTTTCTATGGGTTTACTGGCGTGCGAACCCACACGATCTCGAATCACTCCTTTGAGCAGGAAGTTCGAGACTCTGAATTCTACAGATGCCTAAAAACATGCGAAGACGGCTGTCCGAAATAGGTGCTCGCGCCTCGTGGTTCTACCAACATAACAAGCTTAAAACTTAAACACAAGAATTTATACAACACTCGCGTGCAAAAGCCCTCAGGGAGAGTACGTTTTACGTTAAAAAGGTTCAATAGCTGACATAACTAAAAAACATAGAAATTTTTCTTACTTATTTCATTTGTGTTTGGTAAGTAAAAAGCATTGACCAGCTGAGGTCCAGTAAACCATCTGTAAGGAGTTAATAGAAATAAGGGTACATTACTTACATTACATTAGTTATATGGCTGGTTGGCTGTCTATTTTTAGATACCTTTGTTTGATACACGGAGTTGTATTTTGTGGGAACTTTTCAGTTAATTCAACATGCCCAAATTTTAAAGTTTGGTTTTCCTCTATACTCATAGTACAATCTGGTCTGGAAAATCGTATTCCGCGTACTTACAGAATGGTCAAAGGCCGGTAAGAAACGTGTCTTAAAAAACTCTTCCTGATTAAGCTCACAACGGGTGTAAAAAATGATATTTTTTGGTTTGAAATAGGGTCAGGATTTGGACAACGGTGTCGTACATCCCTCCCCCCACCAAGAATTGCCATGAGTACCCCCTGGGCGTAATTTGACAGTTGACAAAAAGAAAAAAGACTTCTTGTACTCGGCATCTTACTTACTTTTCTTTATCCACCGGGGTCTTGAGAGTTGAGAGAAATGACCTTGTTTGCCATTTCATCACATCCAAGGCATTCACAAGGTAATTGTCAGTACTAATGTTCAGCTAAAATTAAATTGAAAATTAAATTACTGTTGATTAACTCTCCTTTTCTGGCTATTCTGGGTATCAAAGTCATGCGTTTCAAATGCTAACTGTGCGCTCTTTGAATTGTGATCAGTTTTATAGAACTATCACTTAACATTTTATGTCCTTCAAACAGGTTATCAACCCTACTCCCATCTCCTAGGACGATAGCTTACTCGCGGGAAGTTGAGTTTCTTGGCTTTTTTGTAAAAGGAAAAAATGGGGTTGCCCAAGAGGTGATAAAATCTAGAAAAATCAGTGCCTGTAATTTAGCTTTATCGAGTTGTCCAGAAAAATATTACGCATGAAATCAATATATAGCGGATGGAAACTCGGATTGTCGGAAATTAAGCTAAGGTGCTTTATCATTTGACTGAGGCAGACTAAACTTTTTATCTTTTTTTAAAAATTCAAACGTTGAAGGCTTTCTGACATAAAATTTGCTTGGTTAGTGAAGACGTCTCGAATTTTTAGAATTAATCCCACGGGGCTACAATCGCGTAGCTTCGCGCAAAGTATTTAAGGACAGTTTGTGTGCCTATCTCTCGGACGCACCCATTCTCGGACT
Source organism: Porites evermanni (assembly GCA_942486025.1). Classification (NCBI taxonomy): domain Eukaryota; kingdom Metazoa; phylum Cnidaria; class Anthozoa; order Scleractinia; family Poritidae; genus Porites; species Porites evermanni. Next base: position 40,287 of record CALNXI010000077.1, on the reverse strand, counting down.
GTACGCATTAATGTTTCGTATATTCGTCCTAGACTTTAACTAAAACCGGACAGGTAGTCTCCGTTGAGTTATTGGTTAGTCTACTTTCGCTAATTCTTTTTGGGACAGGTCTCGTTGCGGTTTAGGCTGGAAAATTTGAAGATCTTGTGAAGGTAGGTAAAATGTGTTTCTTCACACATTGAATTTAATACATCGTTCCAGTTTGCACCTCGTTCTAGCCAAATATTCAACAGAAATAACTACATTTTGGAGAAAGTTCAGCAAAAAGGAACAAGGTCTGCTTCCAAGTAAGAATTATGAGTTAACTGTTTCACATTTTTGACCAAGAACACGGGAAGAACTTGGTATGTTTTTTCGAGGTATGCCTCATGATTCCTCGGACAGCGCGAAAGCCAGACACATATTCAAGTTCAACAACAGTTTCGTAAAAGAAGAAAATTATTTTTCCCAGCTGCTCCTAGCTGAAACTTACCTTGTTTGACACCCAGCCGTTGGGATTAACTTAAATGTGCAATTTCTAAAATGGCAAAATATTTAAAATCGCTTGTTTGTTTATTGTTTGTTTGTTTAAGCGCACTAATTTTGCGATGAATACTCGAGGATGGACTCACTAAAACCGACTTTAAAATGTTTTTTAACTCAGGAAAAGGCATTGTTTACTTGCAATGTTACTCCTCTTTTCTTCAACGAGACGTTTTTTTAACACGATGCTCAGGATTAGTCGTGTACGAAGGAACATCCGAGAATAGGGATTACCTGTCCGAGAATAGGCCGCTCAGCTTTAACGATATTTTTACAAAATTACGGAGAAACCTTTGGCGTTCAACCAACCAGTCTTTAGGTGATTTAACGAAGGATTTAACGAAGGAAGAAACTACACTGGGAAAGTATCAGCTTGCTCAAACCTTTCTGAGGTAAGTTATTGTGATAACTGCAAAACATGTCCGCAAAAAGGAAGATATACTGGATATTTTGCTCCTTTTCAACTAATTCCAAATAAATTTCCAACTTACGTTCTCGTAAAAACGGTTGAGTAACGTTTCATTGGCACAGAGCTCTGGAAAACCAATTTTGTTTTTCATCGCGATTTCCTTCAGAGAGAAAATAAGTGCCTGTCAGTTAGAATCCTCTCCCTTTCTTCTTGAGGACTTAACCCAAACTGTACCTGCAATGATTATTCCCCTTATAATAATATATAGATTTAGCCAGGGCAAAAAGCGAAGCTCTGGTTAATAATACGTGTAAACCAAAAAAATTAAATCGCGTAATGCTAAACGGGGACGGCAATGAAAATGGCTTCAAGACTAATAGATCTAATTAACAACCAAAAAAAAACAAAGCAAAACAAAACAAATAGCACGTGTAGCACACATTTGCACGTGCAGCACGCTGTTTTGTCTTTCCCTTGCCGTTGTTTTGCACGACTACAACGCTGTTTTGTACTACTAAAACGTCAAACTTCCTAGTTACACATTATTTTTATGGGGGAATTGTCGTATGTGCTTACCCAATATTTTGTTTCTGTGTTCATGTTCGCTTTTATTTTTCACTGCCGCTCATTTTCACCTTGCTGACCGCTAAAATTTTCTCACCGCCTCTTTGAATTTCCATGTTTTGCTTCCTACGAAATTCGTCTCCTTTGTTTTCAATAACTCGCTCTAGCTCTTTCTATGTTATCTACGTTAGTGTAAACATAAAAAATAACGCCGAAAAAGACACGACTTTGTTGTTGTTTTCTCTTTCTAAAAGTCCAGGCGGCCATGTGATTTCCTTCCAAATAAAACCTTGAGTTGCATTTGGGTTCGGCGAAGAGCGCGGAGAAACGGATGTTTTCGCAGGCTACAAGGTCAGCTGCGAGCAACTATAATTCCAAGTGTGTCCACCTTAAGGACCAACACTCGAATTTAAAACCACAAGATAAATATCACTTATAGTGACAAACTCATTAAAAAGAAAATAATAATAAAAAACCTGTCAACAAAAATACGGAGTACTCTTAAGATCTACAAACAAGCACGTTCAAATACAAACATGAAATAAACTAAACACCACATAACACAAATCTTCAAAACAACCCACAAAATACTTCACATTAATATGTGGAAATCATCTTGGATATAAATCGTGCACAATGCTACAAAGTTCGTTATTATTCATTCAAAATATTTCGCCGTTTCTGATTGGCTGCAATCCCCTGGCTAATTCTTCATAACCAACTGGTGCTTACCATATTTGGAAGACACCACACTTTCTATGGGTTTACTGGCGTGCGAACCCACACGATCTCGAATCACTCCTTTGAGCAGGAAGTTCGAGACTCTGAATTCTACAGATGCCTAAAAACATGCGAAGACGGCTGTCCGAAATAGGTGCTCGCGCCTCGTGGTTCTACCAACATAACAAGCTTAAAACTTAAACACAAGAATTTATACAACACTCGCGTGCAAAAGCCCTCAGGGAGAGTACGTTTTACGTTAAAAAGGTTCAATAGCTGACATAACTAAAAAACATAGAAATTTTTCTTACTTATTTCATTTGTGTTTGGTAAGTAAAAAGCATTGACCAGCTGAGGTCCAGTAAACCATCTGTAAGGAGTTAATAGAAATAAGGGTACATTACTTACATTACATTAGTTATATGGCTGGTTGGCTGTCTATTTTTAGATACCTTTGTTTGATACACGGAGTTGTATTTTGTGGGAACTTTTCAGTTAATTCAACATGCCCAAATTTTAAAGTTTGGTTTTCCTCTATACTCATAGTACAATCTGGTCTGGAAAATCGTATTCCGCGTACTTACAGAATGGTCAAAGGCCGGTAAGAAACGTGTCTTAAAAAACTCTTCCTGATTAAGCTCACAACGGGTGTAAAAAATGATATTTTTTGGTTTGAAATAGGGTCAGGATTTGGACAACGGTGTCGTACATCCCTCCCCCCACCAAGAATTGCCATGAGTACCCCCTGGGCGTAATTTGACAGTTGACAAAAAGAAAAAAGACTTCTTGTACTCGGCATCTTACTTACTTTTCTTTATCCACCGGGGTCTTGAGAGTTGAGAGAAATGACCTTGTTTGCCATTTCATCACATCCAAGGCATTCACAAGGTAATTGTCAGTACTAATGTTCAGCTAAAATTAAATTGAAAATTAAATTACTGTTGATTAACTCTCCTTTTCTGGCTATTCTGGGTATCAAAGTCATGCGTTTCAAATGCTAACTGTGCGCTCTTTGAATTGTGATCAGTTTTATAGAACTATCACTTAACATTTTATGTCCTTCAAACAGGTTATCAACCCTACTCCCATCTCCTAGGACGATAGCTTACTCGCGGGAAGTTGAGTTTCTTGGCTTTTTTGTAAAAGGAAAAAATGGGGTTGCCCAAGAGGTGATAAAATCTAGAAAAATCAGTGCCTGTAATTTAGCTTTATCGAGTTGTCCAGAAAAATATTACGCATGAAATCAATATATAGCGGATGGAAACTCGGATTGTCGGAAATTAAGCTAAGGTGCTTTATCATTTGACTGAGGCAGACTAAACTTTTTATCTTTTTTTAAAAATTCAAACGTTGAAGGCTTTCTGACATAAAATTTGCTTGGTTAGTGAAGACGTCTCGAATTTTTAGAATTAATCCCACGGGGCTACAATCGCGTAGCTTCGCGCAAAGTATTTAAGGACAGTTTGTGTGCCTATCTCTCGGACGCACCCATTCTCGGACTGTACGCATTAATGTTTCGTATATTCGTCCTAGACTTTAACTAAAACCGGACAGGTAGTCTCCGTTGAGTTATTGGTTAGTCTACTTTCGCTAATTCTTTTTGGGACAGGTCTCGTTGCGGTTTAGGCTGGAAAATTTGAAGATCTTGTGAAGGTAGGTAAAATGTGTTTCTTCACACATTGAATTTAATACATCGTTCCAGTTTGCACCTCGTTCTAGCCAAATATTCAACAGAAATAACTACATTTTGGAGAAAGTTCAGCAAAAAGGAACAAGGTCTGCTTCCAAGTAAGAATTATGAGTTAACTGTTTCACATTTTTGACCAAGAACACGGGAAGAACTTGGTATGTTTTTTCGAGGTATGCCTCATGATTCCTCGGACAGCGCGAAAGCCAGACACATATTCAAGTTCAACAACAGTTTCGTAAAAGAAGAAAATTATTTTTCCCAGCTGCTCCTAGCTGAAACTTACCTTGTTTGACACCCAGCCGTTGGGATTAACTTAAATGTGCAATTTCTAAAATGGCAAAATATTTAAAATCGCTTGTTTGTTTATTGTTTGTTTGTTTAAGCGCACTAATTTTGCGATGAATACTCGAGGATGGACTCACTAAAACCGACTTTAAAATGTTTTTTAACTCAGGAAAAGGCATTGTTTACTTGCAATGTTACTCCTCTTTTCTTCAACGAGACGTTTTTTTAACACGATGCTCAGGATTAGTCGTGTACGAAGGAACATCCGAGAATAGGGATTACCTGTCCGAGAATAGGCCGCTCAGCTTTAACGATATTTTTACAAAATTACGGAGAAACCTTTGGCGTTCAACCAACCAGTCTTTAGGTGATTTAACGAAGGATTTAACGAAGGAAGAAACTACACTGGGAAAGTATCAGCTTGCTCAAACCTTTCTGAGGTAAGTTATTGTGATAACTGCAAAACATGTCCGCAAAAAGGAAGATATACTGGATATTTTGCTCCTTTTCAACTAATTCCAAATAAATTTCCAACTTACGTTCTCGTAAAAACGGTTGAGTAACGTTTCATTGGCACAGAGCTCTGGAAAACCAATTTTGTTTTTCATCGCGATTTCCTTCAGAGAGAAAATAAGTGCCTGTCAGTTAGAATCCTCTCCCTTTCTTCTTGAGGACTTAACCCAAACTGTACCTGCAATGATTATTCCCCTTATAATAATATATAGATTTAGCCAGGGCAAAAAGCGAAGCTCTGGTTAATAATACGTGTAAACCAAAAAAATTAAATCGCGTAATGCTAAACGGGGACGGCAATGAAAATGGCTTCAAGACTAATAGATCTAATTAACAACCAAAAAAAAACAAAGCAAAACAAAACAAATAGCACGTGTAGCACACATTTGCACGTGCAGCACGCTGTTTTGTCTTTCCCTTGCCGTTGTTTTGCACGACTACAACGCTGTTTTGTACTACTAAAACGTCAAACTTCCTAGTTACACATTATTTTTATGGGGGAATTGTCGTATGTGCTTACCCAATATTTTGTTTCTGTGTTCATGTTCGCTTTTATTTTTCACTGCCGCTCATTTTCACCTTGCTGACCGCTAAAATTTTCTCACCGCCTCTTTGAATTTCCATGTTTTGCTTCCTACGAAATTCGTCTCCTTTGTTTTCAATAACTCGCTCTAGCTCTTTCTATGTTATCTACGTTAGTGTAAACATAAAAAATAACGCCGAAAAAGACACGACTTTGTTGTTGTTTTCTCTTTCTAAAAGTCCAGGCGGCCATGTGATTTCCTTCCAAATAAAACCTTGAGTTGCATTTGGGTTGCCATACCTGTTGATTGGGTTATTTTACATTGGTATGCCTGTGGTGCGGACGGACGGTCGCTCGCTCGCTCGCTCGCTCGCTCGCTCGGTGTAAGGTCACTTGATTACCAAATTTTCTCGAATGGGTAGATTACCACTTTTCCTTAGCTATGGGGCTCCGCAGCATCGCGCGTGGAGCTCCGCTATCACAGGGGACAAATTGCTCCTTAATTCTGTGGCGACATTTTAACGTGGATTTATCATTTTGTAATTACACAATTGGTATGGCAACGTTCCGTGCCAAGATGGCGTCAAGGTTTAGGGTATAACCAATACGCTAATTATTTAGAATAAGTTTTGAAAGTGTATTAAATAAAGAAGTCACAAGTGTTTGATCACTGAAGCTGGTGTTGATTGGTGCCAACATCTTTATTTTGAGAAAAGATAACTATATTGCTCAATTTTTTTGCACATCCTTGCACATCCTTTAGAAATACCTTATGGAAGATGAAATTTAATTAAATAGAACAAAAACGACCGGGATGGACACATTATAGACTTTCAAAAAAGTCGTTTGTCCAATTTAATAGTGGCCACCTCTCGCGCGCTTGGCCGGCCCTGCTTCGCAGCCTAGAAAGCTTGACCCACTCGCCTTAACTCGTGAGGTCTACTAATGGCAAGTCTAGACACATCTCTTAAAGGATAAATGTTAACTAGATCAAACCTTTTCGACAATTTTTTTCCGTGTCTGCTCATCTATCCACTCATAACGTTTCGTTTCCTCTTTAAATGCTGCCCTGATATTTGTCATCATCTCTTGGATCTGTTACAAAACAACAGCAGTCAGCGAATATGCTTTGCAAGTCCCCCAAAATTGACGTCAATGTAAAAAAAGAGTTCAGTTCCTTTTCTAAAAAGTGCAGGGATAGTTTAAATGTGTCAGAGATAGGGTAAGAATACACTGTGTCGGCTATTCCTGCTTTGGAATATCTCCCGCGTACTGCTTTTTTCAGTATAAACTTTTTTCCCCCAATCTTTGTAATCGTGTTTTTAAAAAATAGGAGTTTTTAAAATCCGGTTTTTAAACTTCAGTTTTGAAATTTTCTTTAGAACTATTTTAAGGTTAATTCTTTTTATAACAGCGGCTTGAGACATAATTAGATGAAACGCACTATTTGGATATTGAGAAAATAATCTCAATAGGACATTTCACCATCGTGCCACGGCGGCCTTCCTTTTAGAGATGAGGCCTTCAATCCCAAAACTATTCAGTGTATACACTAAGGCCCGTTTCAAACGTCGTGCTACTGCCGTGCCGAACTCAATTGCTCGAATTAAATTCGACTTTAGCAAGGCAGTAGCGCGACGTTTGAAACATTTAAAAGTTTGCTAAACCGTTTCTATATTTTTGTGTTTTGTTTTCGGCAACAGCCGTTCTATTCGACTGAATTAAATTCGACGTCTGAAACCAAGTCGTGCCAGTGTCGTGCTACAGTCGAGCTACAGTCAAGCCAGCTTGGCACGGCAGTAGCACGACGTTTGAAACAGGCCTAACATGTTTGCCGCGACGTCATGCGTCATGGTATTGTAATGCACTCCTTTTAAGACAGAGAATGAGGAAAATGTAAAAAGGAAAAAGAAACTTATCTTCAGTTTAATAAATACATCTATAAATATATCAACATTTGCCATCGCGAAAGCGGAAGTTGATCGGATTCAAATCAACAGCGACAAGGAATACTCACAAATGGTATAATGTCTTTGTCGAACACGTTTTTTATCCACATGTAACCCACTGCGAATGTGAGACCATGGTAATAACTGTTCAGTTCTTCTATACAATGTAACCAGCGAGGCTTGGCCGTCTTTGTTCCTTGGATTTCTTTGTCATATTCTAGCAGAGCCTCGCGGTAGTCACGTGACAAGTAGGGAACAAAATAGCGCACAAGGGTCCACATCATGTAGTTCGACAGGGTCCTAGGGAGTTGAAATATCGAGGTTTCTTGGAAACTGCCCACCCACCCCTCCCCCAAGCCGACATTTTGCCTTAAGTGAGAAGTAAATGACAATGTTGGCTTAGGGGAGGGGTAGGTCGGCAGTTTCCCAAAAACATAAATTGATCCGGATTTGTTACTGAATTGGTGACTGCATGCCACGCGTTCATAATTGACCGTTTTAAAGTTGAGAGACTGGGTCAGTGTTGTGTCGAATTGCACTGTGGGATTGTTTTGAGGACGCTTTATCAGGCATTTTGATTGGCTATTAACGAAGTTGCGCAGGAAACTGCAACAAAATTCTTTCTCCAAAAGAGTCCCACAGTGCAGTTCGACTCCTCACCGACCCAGTCTCCGTGCGGAATTTTAAAATGGCCAAAAGAAATACTGGCTATTGNATAACTGTTCAGTTCTTCTATACAATGTAACCAGCGAGGCTTGGCCGTCTTTGTTCCTTGGATTTCTTTGTCATATTCTAGCAGAGCCTCGCGGTAGTCACGTGACAAGTAGGGAACAAAATAGCGCACAAGGGTCCACATCATGTAGTTCGACAGGGTCCTAGGGAGTTGAAATATCGAGGTTTCTTGGAAACTGCCCACCCACCCCTCCCCCAAGCCGACATTTTGCCTTAAGTGAGAAGTAAATGACAATGTTGGCTTAGGGGAGGGGTAGGTCGGCAGTTTCCCAAAAACATAAATTGATCCGGATTTGTTACTGAATTGGTGACTGCATGCCACGCGTTCATAATTGACCGTTTTAAAGTTGAGAGACTGGGTCAGTGTTGTGTCGAATTGCACTGTGGGATTGTTTTGAGGACGCTTTATCAGGCATTTTGATTGGCTATTAACGAAGTTGCGCAGGAAACTGCAACAAAATTCTTTCTCCAAAAGAGTCCCACAGTGCAGTTCGACTCCTCACCGACCCAGTCTCCGTGCGGAATTTTAAAATGGCCAAAAGAAATACTGGCTATTGATAGGAAGTCTGATTCCTGAGAATGGTGTTTATACAAATGCAACTATCTTAAAAATAGGTGCCTATTCTGCAAAGTAGTGTAGTTTTGATGCTGAGTAACAAAGCGTTTACCAGCGACAACTTGAAAACGTGATAAATACTTGTTGCCATTTTCAATTGATTGTTGTTAGACCAAACCAGGTCGCTGACTTGTCAGTCCAATCAGAATTCTAAGCAAGTAGCTGGGTGCGTGTAAATTAATTCTGTTTCCACGAAATGGTCGGTTGAACGAGCGGAGGAAGGTTTTGTCGCCGTTCACAGTCCTGAACAACTCAAAGTAGGACAATTGCAACAATTTATTCGCGTATGGAAGCGTAAGAGATTATTGTGGTCATTCGTCAAAGAACATCCATTTAGGAAATAAAACTCCTCTAACCTCTTATCTGTACCGTTAATTACGTAGGACAAATTCCGTAGATACTCCGAGGAGGGCACGATTACTTGATCTGAGGCGTTTATCCACAAATTAAAAGGTCGCAGTAGGTCGTTAAAATACCCTTCCCACGTGAACTGAAAAACAAAGGCGAGGATAGATTAAAGCAGACTTCAGCAGTTTGCAAGTTATGGCTGTTGAAAACTGAAATATGGCACTCTACTTGCTGTGAACTGTTCTTAAGATTCCAGCAACCCTTTACATCGCAAAGTGACAAATAGAGATCAATAAAACTATTTACAAGTGATGAATTGTAGCTAGTGGAACACTTTAGCTTTTAGGTTATTTGGCAGTGGCACTCAGCAATTATGCTGGGGGAACGGAAAAAGGGAAAGAAAGATCAAAATAATTATTGTGCACTGTTTGAAGATCAAGTACGGAAATTTTACAGAAACTTGAAAAGCGGGAGCTACAAAGCCTTTTATTCTTGTGTTTGCAGGAGTTAAAAATCTGATACTGCCATATTTTTATCCAATTCAAAACCAGCGTTTTTTCATAAAAGAAAATTTCATGTATGAATATATGGGGCCAGAACGCTATCATATCAGGAATTTAAACTCAGTTAAAGGCCATCCTTATTCTTTCCTAAACTCACTGAAAACTTTATTATTTAGGACATACTAAATAACTACGTACCCCAGTGACACCCGGAGCCTTGCTTTCAAGGTCAGAGATGTTCATGGTCTTATACATATTGGCATATAACTCGCGTTTTGGAGGAGTGATCTGCAACACAAGAGAAGATACACAGTTGCTACGATTTTTCCATGCCCTTCTGCTTTGATTATAATACACAGTCACTGGGATTTTCCTTTGTTACTTTATATTTATTACAAATTTTTTCATCAGGTTCTGGAAGGGGACGTCCTTATCCCGCTTTAACCTCCTTTTTCACTACAATCCCCCGTCCCTAACTTCTGTCATATGTATCTCTTTCCCGAATAACGTTTTCTTTCCCAGTACCTCATCCCGTGCCAAGATTTGGGGGCATCCCGCTTCCACAAAAGCTGTAAAATCCCTTATCCGTCAAAACATTTAGCTCGAAACCAAAATCTCAGTCGCTCTCGAATCGGCTAGAACGCGCCTGGGTACGAGGCAGGGAAGCTAAGGTCACTATATTAGGTACATCAACAAAACTACGTTCGTGTTCCTGTGGGCGAGGGGACGGTAGGTCTGGCCGGAGGAGATCGGTAAGGGCTCCATGATACTGTTTAGGTAAGAACTGGCATGTCATCCATTAAATCAGGCTAGATTCCAGGGGTTCTGCTAAATTTCATAGTAACTGAAAACAGCTGAAAAAAGGCTCTCCGAGCTATGCCTGTTCCCGCAATACAAGATAAATTTAATTGGAAATATAGTTATTCAAAGGCAAAGACATACATGCACTTTTAGTTCAGGTAGACCATCAGAGCAATGAGACATCATCCCACGATCAATACAAAATCATTTTACGGTATTCTTTGATTTCAATATGATCTTAGGCTTTTTTGAAGTATTGCCAGAAAATCGTGAGCCCGCTTTCTCAACTTGGTTTCGCTATCTTAGCAGTCGCACTGTGTTTTAGCAGTCAAACAAATGTTATCATTACTCACCTTTCGGTCGAGGAAAAGGTCGAGGTAATGCAGGAGGTAAACGACGGAGCACAACAAAGGTGGAGGGTCATTAAGAGGTTGAAAGCAGTACATAAAGTTCATCCGGTTGGAACAGACTAATTGTTTTGCATGCATTTTTAGGAATTAAAAAAAAGAACAATTTCATCCCGTTTTAAGCATCTTTGTCAATTTTGTCCAACCTTTCTTTTGTACTGCTGTAATTATTACAACTGTACCTCGCTGTTTGAAGCAGTTATTCTTTTACAGTTAGGAAGGTTTAGTAGTCTCCGATCAAGCTCTCCATTTGGGGGGAGTCGCGCGTTCTATCGCGGCTCGCTTCTCTCACCAGCAATGAAGAACTTGCCCACAGGCTGGGAACTTTTCGGCCACTCTGATTGGCTAAATTTGGCTAAATCGCGCTCAACAGCTGCGTAAGTTGAGAAAATAATAAAAGTATTCATACCCTGCCCTCTTGTGTTACTTTAAGGTGGTTTTTAAATACAGTGAAACCTCTATTAAGAGGACCCCCAATTAAGCGGACACCCTCTATTAAGCGGATGCTAAGCCGGGGCCCGAAATTAACGCGTTATGTTTCCCTTTATTACGACCCCCTATTCAGCGGACGCGAACACTAAAATAAAATTGTATTTGGCGACGCAGTCGCGAGAGGGCCATATGAAATCCGACTAAGGACTTTTTTGAAAGTCTACGGACTGAATTGACTATAGTAGTATTGGATTACGTCCTTGAAATACGTTTTGTAGTCGATTAATAAAGATAAATCAATACATTTAGGTGTCAATAAACTGTAGATTAGAACGAAAGTCTTGCTCAAACTACAACACAGCTTCCTTAGCTTCCTTAACAACATGGATCTTTATCACAGTACAGGATAACCGTTGAAAGTTTATCGTTAACAAACATTGCGCAATCTTTACAAACCTCTATTAAGCGGACACTTGGGAAGGTTCTGAATTTAATTTGGCATTGGATGACGACAGTTTTTGATTGGTCAAATTGTCTGGTGACACTTTTGAACCAATTAGACTGCTAATTTTAAATTCGATTGCAATGGCCCGTCCCTGTTTCCCCACACTTGGCGTTAAGTATAATTCTACCTTGTTGTCCGTTGCAAAGTACTGATCACGAAGCAGACTCAGACTTGGAGGGCTAACCTACAAAATGAAAAACATCGACATTTAATGGAATAGTAAAATATTGAATTATTAAAAGATGCATGACCTTACTGAATTGAGCCGCAAATCTGGGGGCACTGCTCTTTTGAGTACACATGTCTATTAAGTAGAAAAGACAACTTTTTTTAGGCTGCGGATACTGAGCCGTTTCTCCTCGCTCCTGGGAAGTGTCTTGAGCGTCGAAGAGCGATGAGAGACGGCTGTTCAGTACAAGATGATGCCAGTTTTTCCTGGTTGCTGCTCAATAGATTTCGCGCGCAGTGACTGTTTTGTCTACCTTGATCAGCAAGAATAACAGAGTCTAAAGCCCGGCTCTACTTCCGGCCATATGCGGTTGCAAATCAGTGCGTCGAAAGGTTTTTTTTAACATAGAAAGTCAAAAAACAAAGCTGGAAGATTAAGATAACTGATCTATTGATCTGGTTGGTTCTTGAAGCCTTATTGAATTTTGGGAAATGCGCGAACAATTTCGTGGATTAAAGTGTTCCCGGGAATGTGCCTTAATTGATTTAGAAGTAACAGCTAATTTTAATTGTCAACAGCTGAACACTGAAAGATTGAAAGTCTTCGATAGAACTGGTTTAGCGTACGCGTCTCCAGTGCGAGTTCGTAGTGTGCTGTTTATTAGTGAAGGGTGCCGAAAACGACGGCTTCAAAATTGAGGTTGACGTTCTGTTTCCATATGTACAGAAAATGGTAACTAACAATAGTCAAGGTCATTCTGCTATGACACCTTTTTTCAGGCCATGAATACTGTCGTCGGGGAAGCTTCGACTGGGGTGGTCTGTCTAAAAAAACAAAAATGACTTTCCGAGAGAACTAACCCAGTCTAGTAAAGTGTAATATTGGTCTTCCTTTGGACGGAACAGGAAAGGCAACCCAAAGAACTAGTAAGTCATCCTTACCAACGTCAACCTGCTACCAGGAGGTCTTTTTTGAAGACAGTGGGAAAGAAACATATCAGGGAGAAAATGATAGCAGCCTATGTCAACATCTCCGGAACAAACAACAATTTTAATAGAAATATTTAAAGGGACAATTTAATTAAACAAGCGAGTGCAAGTGTCACGAACCTAGCAGTAGACATAACAACTCAAACCAGCCAACTAGTCTTATGGGTGTGTCAATGTCATAAGAACGTCAAAATTGGTCGGTAATTTGATCATTTGTTTTTGTAGTACGTGGTGTAACGACCAACTAGCACACTAAAGTATTGAACCATCAGCGGTAGTATTGAACCTGTCCATTTGAGTACCAAAAAAACCATGAAACTCTTAGTGGTAAGCCGTTCAATAACTAACGGAGAATGTCAAAAAATACAACTTGCCTATTTAGGAAACAGACTTGAAACTCTATTCATGATAATTGAACTTCCCACCTAGTGGCTATGTTGAATTATTTCCCATCTCAGACTACACTAGTGTCCAAATAAAATAAGGCTGATTTTGCTCTGTAAAATTTCATAGTGTAACATGCCTCTTGAGGAGTACTAAGTTGTGTCATGGAGTTTGGTGAACACGCCCACTAATTTGAACGATTTCGTCTGGTCATCTCCGTTTAAAATCAGATTAAACTAAGCGATGAACAATGAAAGTCCGTCCGTGTACTTAAAAGATCCCGTCTGTATTATAATATTTTCAGCGTGAATGCTTGGAATTTGCGCAGGATCAAATTTTGGGTAGACTTAAAAAGCCACAAGTTTAGCAATCTGGACCAGACATTTAATTTGGGGGTTCATTAACTATATCTTTAATAAAATGCACCTGTAAATTGTTGGCTTCTCTTCAACTTGATTACTCTCCTTGTGGATTAGTTGCCTTATCTCTCGTAATATGTAGCAAAAACAACTCAAAAGACCTTGGTTATCTTTATAACATTTTAACTCAAGTTATTGCGACATTGGGTTGCCTCGGGCTACATACGTCGTCACCCAGATACGAAATAATAATTGACGCAGTTCAAGAAACTGAAATTAACTAATGGCAAAACTCTTTACAAAATATAACGTTAACTGTTTATTTTTAACTTTTGTTACCTTTAGACTCATTCTTGAAGAGTTGTAAGGGTTTGCAGAAGTGTAAAGTTTGAAGAGGGGAGAAATGGCGAAGACGTCGCTGTGAATCTTCCGTAAAGTATCAATGTAACTCCATCTTGACTCATTCCATGTGCCATTGTCTAATGACCAGGATCCAAATCGATAAATAAGACGCTTTAACTCGATTGTCCCATTGTTATTGCTGTCATCCTCGTTCATGCAGGATTTGAAGTAGACTCTTGCCTTTGATACAGCGTTTTCTTTAGGACCACTAGCATCCTCCAGCAACAAAAACAGAATCTGCTCGTTGACTTGTTTTCTTAGTACAGCAAAAGTAGATATCCTGTCTTCGGAGGATGGGATTGGATTGTTTTTGATCCAAGAGCCGCAGGAATATTGAAAAAAATCTTGACATGGATTCACGGTCTCGTTCATACTCTTTTGTAATTTGGATGCAACTTCCAGACAGGTTTCGGAGCTGCACCGCTGAGCACTTTTTGGACAAGTTACTCCATCCCTTTCTCCTCCATTTTTGTCTTCCTTGCGAATGCTCAAGACCAGGAAAACTGAGAGCACAATGCAAGCGGCCAGCAGAACAAAGCAGAGGGTTATAAGCACCAAACGCATTCGCTTGTTGTTCTTGAACAGTGCAGTACTGCTGCTAGTCGAAGTGAGACCCAACGTTTGAGTGCTGCCTGCAATCCCAAACTGGCTGCCGCCGTTTTCAATTGTATGTGACTCCATGGAGAGTGAATCAACCTGGTTTGATAACGCTCCGTGTCGAAGGTACCAGTTGTGATCACAGATTTGCTATCACTAAGCTTCTGATCTCGTTATGTGTGTAATATTAGTTTGAGCAGCCTACTGTCAAACCCCCATCAATATTTTGACATGTGATATTATTGTTTCAGGTCTTTCAGAGTAGCATTATTTACAATCCGCATTCTCTTGTTACAGAAGGAAGACCTATATTTTGCTTTCATCCTCCCCTCTCCACCCAAAAAGGAAATCCATTTTGTTAACTAAGAAACAATATATTTTCGGAACACGCCTACTCAGGTAAAATATTCAAGACAGTTGAGAAATGTGGTGTCAGCCTCGTCTGTGCTTCTAAAAACCGAAAATCTACATGCGTTGTTTGTTTAATTGTGGGAATGCTAAGTGGAGGACGATTATTTGAGTCTGACATGCATAAGTAAAGATCAAACAAAGCAATTTTTTTTTCGTAAGGAGCGAGACCAGTTGAAACATGTCTGGAGAAGGTTGATTAAGAAAACGTATCCTCCAGGGTTCTCTCCCTCAGCCAAATGCCGGATGACGTCACCATGTGAACAGCAGCCAACGTTGACGACGAGAAAATGTTAACACAATGGCATTACTTTCATTGCCCGCAGTTAATCAATTCTACAAGGGATTCATTTAATTTGTAAATAGTGTATATGACACGGTTGTTGTATTCACCTTTTTTTCCCTTAAGGCCGTGAATTCAAAACAGTGTTAAGGGATAATTGATTACGATCAAGACGAGGGTCTCCAATGGAGTTCTTCAATACCGTCATACCGACAAAAAGTTTTCCAACCCCTAATCCTCGGGGCCTTTACCGGTTAATCCCTATCCTAAAAATAATGTTTTAAAAAAGTGCCGCTTTCGGCTCATTTAGATAGTGGGATTGAATCAGCAGTATGGTACAGTCAACTTCGGGTATGCGGTCACGGTACAGGCCCCAGAAAAATGTGAAAAACTTCTGTTTAGTGAAATAAAAAGGTGTTCCTTTTCAACACTTACAAATGCAGTTCATCACATTTCTTTTCCGATATCGCTTCTTGAAACAACAGTTTCCGAAATCTCACATTGTTAAGGGGGCTATGTTTTAGGTCAATCTGTGCTATAAAAAAATGCTCCGTGAGAAATTATATTAAGTAGATATCAATCTGATTTCATCTGGAAACACTATCCATAACAATGTTTCGGTGATTTTTGCATTTAGCATTAAAACTTGAAAAAGCTGGTTTCAATCCATCTCCATCCTGGCCATCTTTTGCAACAGGTCAAAGCCTAAATACAATCTTAATTAACAAAACTGGACTATTAGTTTTGGAATTCAAGTGATGCCGGGAAGGCAAATCTTTAGCTTTGTAAAAAGATAGCAAATAGAGTGTTGGTTTCAATTTATCTCAATCCTTGCCATCTGTTGCAACAAACGACAGGAAAGGGTTTAAAGCCTAAGTATAGTTTTAATTAACAAAACTGGGCCAAATTTTTAGCTTCGTAAAAAGACGGTAAATAGCGTGTTTATTCCTTTTCACAGTTTCTTCGCTCTTTAGTTTGACTAACGAATGCCTGGCACTCCATATTGATTCAGAAGTAAAGGCAGGGATATTGTGGCTGACTGAATGAAGTAACTGCCGATCGATTTTTTCCCCCACTTCATAACTTTTAGAGCACTGAAATAGCAAACCTCTATGACTCCAAACGATTTTTTGCACTTGTTATTGCAATTTATAGTATTAATATGTTTATGATTATTGCTATATTTGTTGGTTGATTTTTTATTTATGTCTCACATATTAGATATCACAATCTGCTCAATTTAGTAGAATACCGTTATGATTTGAAATCAAAGAGTAAACGGTAGATTACGAGAATTATTCACATAAGCAGCTTGCCGCATTCCTTACACCCAGGAAACGTGCTCTTAAATTGCCAAGGTTGTTTCATTTTATACTTATTGTTCAATTTTCTGGCACTAACTGTTTCCGCAACTGTGGAAATTTGCATGTATAAGGAAAACAAGTCCTTGAGATGACGCTCCGAACACCTCTTTGTGGAGACAGCCTCTTCTGGTTGGTTCCTTAATTACTCCACGGAACGCGGAAACTTAAAGCATCGAAAATTTGCTCAGGTTAGCACGTAAAGGAGCTCGAGCGCTATGCTAGGCACTTTCAGCCAATTTCAATTCTTCTAATAGATATTGGAGCGAGGTTAAATGAAGAACGGAGCATAATAAAAAATTGGAACGGCGAGGGAGAGAAGAGGGAGTAGTCGTGAAAAAGGACTAAACAAGGCCTGGCTACTGAGCGGGCGATAAAGTCGCGCGCATGTGTTTGTTGGGTAGAGGCCTGACCTCCTCCAGAGAGCTGAATACCAGTTTCTAACGTACAGAACTACAGACATTTATCACACGGCATTACTCTTTCTTTATCGAGACCTAAGAAGTCTAAGCGCGAACGGTAAACAGAATCACGTCATTAGTCAATATTTAGTCAATGTTCTTGGCTAGACTTGAGAGCATAATTCATAACAGCACGACACTTCATTCCACACCTTTCAATGTCGATTAGAACTCTTGTGGTATATAAGCGGTTAGCCGCTAATTGAGGCGGAGAAACCGCAACCCTTGTCCTTCATTTTGAAAGACAGTTGTCGAGGGGAACGATAGTTTTTGGTAAAAAGTGCAGAATCTAGTCGTTTTTATAAAAAAATCTATATTCAATAATGACTTGTTTTTAGTAAGGTGACTGTCACAACTGCTTTCTTGTTAGTTTGACGAAAAAGCGAGATATCGTGCAAAAGTCTATGATTCGGTTTACGTGGTTGAAGTTGCAAGACACAATTTATAACACTTGGCTTAAGTGAAGAAATCCGGAAATCGAGTACTTAACACTTTAAATCTCAGGCAACGTTTAGAAGAATCACGAAAATATGTGTTTTCGTTATGCAAGTTAGTAAACTTATAGTACTCTTAAACGCGTGATCCAACACACCGCTGCTAGGAATTACCAAATTACTAATGGGAAATGCTTAGAAGCTCAATTACTACTTTGCCCACACCACAACCTGAACAAACTTTGATTTGCTCGACGTTCTCACCCTCTTTGGACCGAATAATAACATAAAAAGCGTTCGAAAAACTTACGAATAGGTCTCACTACCTTCTAGAACTATAATGATGAATTCCGTACAATTGGGATTACGAAGATTACTAATTCCGAAGATTTTTTAATCTTATACCAACAAGAGGGTCATAAGTCACAGCAATTGCGAAATAAGCGTTATATTTGACTCGTAACTAACTGATCCTAACTTGAATAAGCCAACGCAATGTTTCTTTTGCTGTTGTAGAGGGTAATTATAGATCTTTTATCCAATTTGGAAGCCGCTATGATGAGTCCGCAGAATCCGTTTTTTTTTGTTAGTTTTGCGGTGTTGTTTTAAGTAATTCGTGCGATGGTAGCTCCGCTTAATCGTTTGTAATCCACATCGGGTCACGGCATCATTGCTATGATTCTTTCATTTTCTAGTTTCGTTAGTTTCGATCTCTAAACTTTACATTAGCAAGACAAACGTTTCTATTGTACATTGACATTCAATCAAGAAATCCCTCAATCTTTATTTGAAACGGTCTACAGAAAAAGACAGCTAGTTGGTCGTTGTATGTCGAACTTCAATCAGATATAAAAGTTAATTGGTATCTACAGTTGAATACTTATAATATACAACTGAAAATCCGATTACAATGGAGCTAACACAACTTAACAGAAAAATCTAAAATCTAAACTAAATTTTAATGTTGGTAAAATCGACAAATTTTTCTTAGTAAGATGAAGGCGGAGCATTATGAAGCACACCATACAAATAGAGAAAATCGGACTCTTTACTTGGACTACATGCAATCTTTTAGTGAACCTCGGCTCCGCTACAACTTTACTATCCTGTTCTGTGTTTTTTAAAGGCAGTTTTAAAGTGGTTATTTGTACGTTTCAGTTAATTCCATGACTAGTTCGTGGCCGACAGCGGAAACCCATAAAACTTATCCTAAGCGCTCTTCAAGGTCTTCAAATAATACTTGCCAACGCTTGTAGAACTAAAGGGGGCTGACAGAATTGCGGCATTTAAAGCAGAGCTGCGCTATTCTTAATACTTCTGGAATGTAAACTAAGTAACATGAATATAAGATTTATTTTTATTGCATTAAAATGTATATTTTCTGGTATATTATCTTAAGGGATAAAATTTTTCAAGGAAGCACACAGTTTTCTTTGTACAAGTCACACTCTAAAGAACCGAAGAAAGATAAAAAAAACCTTAAGCTCGATTTATCATGGTTCTTCTGGTTGGGTTGTAGTTGCATGAGGTTCTTTTTGTTTTGATATATTTAAAAAAGAGATTATAATTTTTAGAAATATTGTGTCAAACTACCTTGCCGCTTTGGATAACACGTCAAGATTTTCTTTATTTATATCAGAAAAAAACTATTTCCTTTCTTCGCCGACTGAATTGACTTAGTTTTTTTTCTCGAGCATAATCTGCTAAGACACGAAATAATGTCCATAACAAATGAAAACTAGATAAAACGATTAAATTTTCACAAAAATTACGACAAAAACGTTTTTTGTTGGCGCCATTGGTGTCAGTGATCACAAGTGGCACGCCACCGTGGCTACAGAGGCTTTAGGCTTTGTTTTCTTTTGAACATAAGTCATAGGTCAAAACTTTAAGTTTCCACCTGAAACTCTTTCGTGCTTGTATAATTTGAGATTAAAAAAGCTCAAAATAAAACCTTATACAACCAAACTTGTCTTAGCAGAGACTCTTAGAATAGAGGAACATAATCTATAACCGACGGTAACTTTTCAAAAAGTATGTTGACTAGTATACTAAGTGTAGAAAATATTTGAGTTCACAACGTTAATTACCGCCATTTGTGCTTTATTTTTGACAAGCCATGATGACCCAAGAAAGTCTTTATGATACCAGTGAATGCGGGAAAAAACAAAAGGCTATTTCTTAAGTCTGCTTATAGTTAACTGAATTTCTACTAATGACATATCGATATTTCCTGTCTTTTGTTCTTATGAAGTAATTTATATATTCGGATTGTATTTCGTATTGTTAATAGTTTTTTATGCTTTTATTACCTTTAATACTTTTATGTAATGCGCATATGATCATTTTAAAGGATACTTGCGCAATGTAAGTCTCTTTTAAATTAAAGTATCAAAACTTTCGACTTTTTCTCACAATCGACACCAGCAAATACTGTTCTGAGCGTTGTTACGTGACAACGAGTGATTAAAAATCGTGATTAAAAAACCGTGCTATTAAACAGTTTTTTACGTGTCAAATATACGTAACTGAGGACGGGGAGTTTTGTCTTGTCACGTGACTGCCCTTAGGTCGCGCGACTGCTGCGCAACTACTCACGGCTATCGACTGTTGGAAGCTGAGCGATATTAAAAGAAGAGCAAACTTGTTTCGTTTCTACTCCTTAAGTTTTGAATTTGGAAGACTTAGTGAGTTTTTGTTGGTATCTAGATTTTCACATAAAATTCATGACGGGCACTTGAATGCCTAGCTCATTTCCCCCGAATGACGTCGGTCAAGTTGTAGCTGATGCTAGCGATACTGTCTGAGTGTCAATGTATTTAGAACGAAAGTACTAACTGGGGACACTATTTAACTTCCCTACCTGGAGAAGTGACCGCCACGCGAAGGTCTAGCCGCTTGTAAGGCAAAGGAAGTACCTTCATTTCTTAGTTCAGTATTTTAAGACTGATATAGACAAACAGAAATATATGCTTGCTTATTTTTTTTAACAGTTTCGACTATGTTTCGACTATACTGATATTATTTGGGGAGATGGGGGTAACGTGGCTTTAATGAAAACAAAGCAGCACGTATGATTTTAGATTTAACCCCTCAGTCGTACCTAAGCCACTGACGCTCGAGATAAACGTGGGTGGAAATTGCTCTCAAGAAGACGTGCTGAGCTGCATGGTGCAATCTTTATGTTTAAGTGCCTGAATACCTCATTTACACATCCTTTTAAAATTGTCCTAAATAGAGAACATAATGATACAATACAATACCAGGTCTAACATAATGAAGGGGATTAAATTTGCAAAAGGTTTATTCTCAAAGGTTTTTACAGTTGTAAAAGTGCTCCATGGCTATTGTCCACTATTTTACATATATTCCTCTTTACCTTGTGACATGCGCAGTAGTAGTTTTGTGGAACTTAAAAGTAAAGTAGAGAATTTTAACTTACATATGAGATTAAAAATACTTTACCTTAAATAAATCTGAGTGTTATTTTTGTCGGTAATGGTGTTTCAGAAGAGGTTAACTCACCTCTTTGTGTGGGCAACCTGTGACTCTTTGCTGAGGGAAAGAATGTTGCTGCGCAGCCACACCCACCAAATACCTCTGGGTGAAGCTTTGAAATGATACATGTCTGCAAAAATCCCCGAGGTTGGGGGGGATGGGGGGGAGGGTTTCACTTTCTGGCCCACGGACTAAAAGGATAATCTACGTAACGCTTTTTGAAATAGAAACTGGTGTCTTTGGACTTCGACAAATTTTGCTTCGAACGAATGGAATAATTTAGATAAGTCACTATTAAGGGAGCTAAAATCACTTGACAAATTTAAAAGGGCCATCCGCGATGTAACAATTTGATTTATTGATAGTTAGTTATTAGTAATTTTAATTTAGTTATAGATTTGTCTTTTTCACTTAATGTTTTTTAGTCGGAGGACCTCTCTGTAAAGCACTTTAGGGTGAACTAGGCATCCGCAATAAAGATTGTCATTATTATTATTAGATATAGAAAAACGGGTAAGGGAACCTCTCAAGAAACCTCAATTCGTTGGGGTTTTGAGACATCAAATCATAAGGAAGAAGCTCATAGTTTCAGTAGACAGGACATACGGTCAAACCTTCAAGGTAGCGCAGACAGATATAGATAAACTAGTAAGGTAATAAAGTACAGGGCAACACTGATGCTTCCTGCGCTAGAATCCTATCTCTTTGAATGCTGTTCACAAGATCTCTGTCCTTGACCAAGGAATCCAAACGCAAACCGATTCAAAGTCAAAAATGGGAGAGTGTTTTAGGCGTGGCTCAATACAGTGGCAGACAGGTGCAGTCAGGTCGAATCTACACGTAATTACTTTGGAAAACCAGGGAATCTGAAGCTTATTTTAAGATCAAAAGGGGGGAACAGCACCATTCATCAAGTTAGACTGTCCTTGCATCGTTTATAGCGGAGCAACAGGGGTAAGAAAATTTGGTAACCCCTGCATCCAAGAAATTTTGGTAGTCCAGGCTCCTGGGTAGTCACGTTACTGTACGTCCGCCCGACCGCCCGACCACCCGTCCGTCCGCACCACAGGCACCACCAATGTAAAATAACTCAATCAGCAGTTATGGTAACCCAAATGCAACTCAAGGTTTTATTTGGAAGGACTATCGCATGGCCGCCCGGGCTTTTAGAGAGAGAGAGAGAGAGAAAAAAAAGTCGTGCCTTTTTTGACGTTATTTCTGATGTTTACACGCACGTGGATAACAGAGACAGAGCTAGAACGAATGATTGAAAACAAAGGAGACGAATTTCGTAGGAAGAAAAACATGAAAATTTCATAGCGGCGGTGAGAAAATAAGAAATGCAAGCGGCAAGCAAGGTGAAAATGAGCGGAGTGAACAAAAAAGCAAACATGGACAGAGGAAACAAAATCTTTGGTTAGCACATACGACAATTCCTCCATTAAAATAATGTGTAAATAGGAAGTTTGACGTTTTAATCGTACAAAACTGCATTGTAGTCGTTCAAAACCGACAACGGCAAGGAAAGACAAAAAAGCGTGCTGCACATGCAAATTTGTTTTTTTGCTAATTAGAAAAAAGTAATTTAATCCGTGTAGAATAGGGAGCAACATTTCCAGGACGAAACATATGATGANTCATGCCTCACCATTACACAGCCGGTTTTCCTCTCTAACCGCTGTAGGATAAGCTCAGTCGGTAGAGAGCTTGGCCGCAGAGCGGGATGTCGCGGGTTCTATTCCCGGGGTCGAACCAATACTCAGGGTTTTAAAATAACTGAGAAATGAAGGGACTTCGTGGCTCGGATAACCACGTGATATGGCATTCCCTTCTCCGGTTGGTGACGTGAAAATAGTGTCCCTAATTAGTACTTTCGTGCTAAATACATTGACACTCAAATAAGGTGCATGGTAACGAGGTACCATGGAGATGGTCAAAACCTGAACAAGAAGCTTTTGAAAACATTAAGGCTGCCCTGTGTTTAGATTCAATTCCATGTCACCCTGAACCTACGGTGGAATTAGCTCTTCAGTATGATGGTGTTTCATTGAGTGTAGGAGCTACCTTTTATTATATACATACTGAGAAATACTCACCAAAAAGCTATGTCGTAAATTTTCGTACGCAAATTAGTTCTAGCCAATCAGAGGAGCGAACGATGGTTTTCACACGTGAAAAAAATCATACGTCCAATCAGAATCGCGAACGATGTTTTTTTCACGTGTGAGAAAAAGGATATGTCCAATCAGAAACCACAGAGGTGTGTAAGTTTCGCGCCAAAATTCCCGCCTTTTATTGCAGCTTGTAGCGCCGCCTCGCACACATTCAACGAGAAAAGTTTTACTCAAAGAGTTTTTCTCGCTAAAAAAGTGAAAAATATTTCGGAAATGGAGTGGAATTGTTTCGTTTGTTTCACTTTCGATGAAGAAAACGGTAGAGAGCCGGCGAAACAACAGCGGAAAGGGAAAAACAGAAC
Organism: Porites evermanni; assembly: GCA_942486025.1. Lineage (NCBI taxonomy): Eukaryota > Metazoa > Cnidaria > Anthozoa > Scleractinia > Poritidae > Porites > Porites evermanni. The sequence continues at coordinate 16,947 of CALNXI010000077.1, read as the reverse complement.
GAGACGTAAGCTTTCGTCGTGCTTTTTGTCGGAGCTACTTTGCCTTTCATTTTAATTAAGCTTAAGCTTATATTGAAACCGGCCATTTTACTTAAATTCACTCATTTTCAATTGTGCATTGAGAACAAACAGTTAAGATATAGTTCTTGGATTACCTCATATCCTTACCGTCATTTATGTTTTTAACAAACGTTTTTACTAAAAAGCTGATACTTCGTTTTCGTTGTCATTTTGCGGTGTATGTGTAGCGGCAAATTTTAGCATTTTTGAAAGATTTCAAATAAAAAGGCCGCCAAAACGATGAATGTCTCAGTATGTATATAATAAACACAATACCACATGGAAAGTGTTTTGTACTGTATTTACGCACTCGTTGTTTTTGTATCAGAAATCTTACTCGTTTGCTGCGCTCACTCGTTTGATTTCTGATACGTCAACAACTCGTGCGTAAATACTCTACGCCAGCAATTGCCATGAAGTATTCTCTATATGGCAACCAGGACCTGATGGTTCGTTACAACTAGTTGATTATGCATCCACGATGCTAAACAGTGAGGAAAAAAATTACTCTCGAATTTAACGAGAGTCATTAGCCTTTGTTTTTGACGCCACCTAATTTTGTCAGTACCTACTAGGCAGACATTTCAAGCTTCTTACGGATCAAAGACAGTTGATAACCTTACTCGGGGAACCCAAACATGTGCCCAAAATGGAGGTAGCAAGAATCAAAAGATGGGCGTTACTCTTAGCTGCTTATGACTAGATCATCGGAGTTTTTGTCCAGAAAATCCAATGACGCTCAGAGGTCTGCTGAGGAACAAGTGACTGTCAATGTCATATTTATCGAAGAAAGGGAATCATAGGAGATACGTTTTTAAATGTTTCGGTGATTGCCATCAAAACTAAGAAAGAGCATCTTTTAGGAAAGTGTTGTAGTATTCACAACAGGGTTATATCTGGCCAGATACTACCGACCCAGCACTTCAACCTTACTACAGCAGAAGGCTTCACCTCTGGTATGAAGATGGTGTTCTTCTACAGCTGAATATCACGAGTTGTGGCTTCAGACTCATTACAGTGTCTTTAACTGGCTGACCTTCAGGTAGAACACCTTGGAAAGGCTAAAATGAAGCAGTAACTGCAGAGGTTATTTTTGGTGGCATGGACTTGAAAAGCAAATCTAGTACACTTTTAATCGCTGTAACTAATACTTGTCAAGAATCTGCTAAGTCCCTAGGATCAATCTCACCCGCCGAACGTTTGTTGCCGAGGGGACCATGGAAACGTCTGCACGTAGATTTTGAAGAACCCTACCAAAGCAAATGTTCTCAGTTGTGGTCAGGATACCTTTTTAAAATTCTTGTAGGTATAGTTTCTATGACGCACGTCACAAGCGCCAAGAGTTCTGCTTCTTCAAGACTTATTTTTGGTTATTCTGGTTTACCCGAACATCTTGTAACTAATAAAGGGAGGCCGGTTTACGAGCTCTGATTTTCAACAATCCCTTTAGAGAACGACATTTTCCATACCACTACTGCTCCTGGACATCCTGGAAACAATGAATTAACGCAACGCTCATAAGGGAGGATTCAAGGATAAATGAGGCCGGTTTACGAGCTCTGATTTTCAACAATCCCTTTAGAGAACGACATTTTCCATACCACTACTGCTCCTGGACATCCTGGAAACAATGAATTAACGCAACGCTCATAAGGGAGGATTCAAGGATAAAAAGGGCAAGATCGAGAATAGAGTTGAGTCAAACAAAAGAAGACAGGGTGGGGAGCAAGGGTTGCGCAGTGGTGAGAGCACTCGCCTCCCACCAATGTGGCCCGGGTTCAAATCCTGGCGTCGACGCCACATGTGGGTTGAGTTTGTTGTTGGTTGTCTACTTTGCTCCGAGAGGTTTTTCTCCGGGTACTCCGGTTTTTCCCTCTCCTCAAAAACCAACATTTCCAAATTCCAATTCTACCAGGAACTCAGGTAGACGAACTGGAACTATTTTGTGGATGTGCTACCTCCAAATCATTATTACGCATTGTTGACACACAGGGCTATGACCACCTTTTTAGGGAAGTCTCCCTTGGAATTATTTATGAACAGAAAGCCAAGAAGTAGACACAGTGGCCTCAGGGTTAAAAGTTCAAAAGAGGACGTTTTTAAGGATAACCTTGACTTGACCACCAAACAACGTTTACGTAATCCCAGAAAGTTAGTCCCAGGATTTTGGACGTCCAAGTCGAGGCCATTATCTGGAAGCGACTTCAAGAAAATCTACGTCCACGGTTCATACCTTCACCTTTGCGCGGAGAGTTACGTAGCGAACCCAGTCTCCAAAACCAGCGGAAGTTTTAGTCCAAGAAAATGACTGAAGCTGACTGATATGCCTGTTGCTACACCAGCTCCTCTAGTTCCATTTAAGAGAGAACTTACCTGTGATTCATACTCCAGCTGTGAATCATAGCCAACCATACAAGAGGATGAAAGGAAGAGAAGAGAGGTTGCCCACATAGTCCATATAGGCCCCAATCCCCATTGTAAACTCCTCTTTAATAAGTATCTCCTCTGAGAACCCTGATTCCCAGGAGGGTTAAAAAATAGCCAATCATATGTCACGACTTTTACCGCATGGCAGCTGAGCGGATTCCTACGCAATGCTACGCGTCATTCGCGGATTGACCGTTAAACAAAGTGAAGAACCCGTGGGAAAAACCTGTGATACATACAGTTCTAGTAAACGAACGGACATCGTTTGAGAAATAATCGTGTTCTAAAAAGTGTTACAGTCCAGCTGTACGAAAGTGAGAACGGAAAGTTCACACGGTCAACTAGAAAGTAGTAACTATCGAGAGATACGTCTTTAAGCCTTCGTCCAGCTCTCTGTTTTACAGTTAAATACGCTTAAGGTGATTCACTGGTTTTGCACTGCGCATCTCTAACTGCGTATAACAAGATGGCCACCGTAATAAAGAGCGTCTAAAGTAACATTATTAAAATAAAGTTGACTGAAGACAAACGCTATTGGAATTTTCGCTGGCGGTTGTTTCTTGCCGAGATGAGACTCAATGTGTTAGGAATGTGCATAACGGAAGCAGTAAGCTTGTTGCTGAGTTCGACGTCCTCACGGAGAACCTCGCCGAGTGGATGTTAAACTTGTACTTACTCACTTTGATTTTCATTTAAACGCTTTCGTTATCACATTGTGTCCTAAGTGTGATGTCTCGATGTAAATTCTGTAAAAAAGGATTTTTTATTACTTTTATTCCCTTTTCACATACATGCCATTTTGAATCTCGCCCCAGTCCTCTCTCAAAAATCGGAGAAAATGCCTGTGGTTCGCACTTTCTGCAGCTCTACCGCAAAAACGAGTACGGTGACCACCATTTTTTTTTTCATGATTTTAAGAAAGACAGTGCTTCCTGTCGATGAGAAAATAATTGGCACAAATCTATGTTCAGTTTTTTGGCAGTTTTACTAAACTGTACGGATTGAGCTATCAAGGGTCGAAGAGCGCGTGTCCAATTTAAATCTACTTTGGAGCGTAAAGTAGAAACAAGGGCATTAAAAGGCATTTTTCTGGTGTGTAAGTAGATAAACAATACATTAAAGTCAAATTCTGTGCGATACTACATGCATCATCGAAAAAACCTCTCCCTTTTGTTTGCTTTTGGACTGCGCAGGGTTCTTGTCAAAGGTCCTAAATAGCCGTATTTATCAGCATTGTGACGTCAAAACAAGCACGGTGACCCTCATTTTTATTACTTTTTTATCTTCTTTCTGACTTGTTACATCAGTGTACCAAGTTTCATCTACAATCTATGTTAGGTTCTTTTACTAAGGAATCACCGTAAGAGAAGACTCCACCAGTCCTGGTCCAATGTGAGTATCACAAAACGGTGTATAGTTTAGTAATTGCCATAACATACAAAGCAAATATGCGTTGCTCGTGATCATCATTAAAAAATCTGACATCTTGAGGAGGGTAATATCTGCTTTGTTTGCAGCCTGGGGAGGACATGGTTGTCCTTTCTCACTGGGAAATCTTTAAAAAAACAGCTACCCCTCACCCTTATCCTCTAATATCCATATATAGTAATTATACACCGAATATGGTAGATGGTTATCAGCGGCGCCAAGAGGTATGTTTTTTGAATACGTCAGCGTTGAAATTGGATATATGGTTAAAGATTTAGGAAGTGGAAGAATCACTCTCGGCTTTGCAAAATGTTTCCCCGCTCACACTCAAATAAAAATTGCGTTCAGATATTAAATAACAGGGAATAAGTAGCATAGTCACGCAACATAGAAACGGTCTCAACGTACTTAGCCTGTTTTCAAAGAAAGTTCGTTCACTTTAATCAAGAAAAATAAAAATCGCTCTAAAAGATATCTGAAGATAAACGAAGCTCTCGTAAGCGACCACCTCGGAAATTCGAAAAAGTTGTCGTAACCCCATCCTTCCATGGGCTATGGGAAATGAATGCAGCAAAAACGTGAACTCTCAAGGAGGTCTGTCTAAAGTAGCCTGGGATCAGGCTCCGCGTTGAGGGAAAAAGTAGACTACAAAAAGAAAAAAAAGTTTCCAACCTAAGCGACATTTATATAGTGAGAGCAAACTAGAAATGAATAGCTTTAATTTGAATGGGAAAACGTTTCAGATAAATCTTTAAAGGAATGATTATCAGTCAGGATCGATTCTTTGTGGCGACCAAATGCGTTGCCATGAATTTCCCCAGTCCTTCTTCCTTTTTGTTTTATTCAAAAGCAATCTATTTGGGGATAGACAGATAATCTTTTTTAAAATATCCTACCAATTTCTCAAGTACGTACGTACGTATTTGTGTAAAGGACGCCACGCCCCTGTCAATGCTATGACCAATTTGGCAATGAATGTCAAATAACACTGCACTTTAAATCAATCCCAAGGAAACTAGTCGGCAGATGTCAAAAATGACCCTCGTCAAAAGTGTGTATTCCGTTTGGGATGGCAGGCTAAATAGAAGTCAAAGAGATAGGCTGAAAACTTATGAAACACCCTCATCCAAACTAAGAACTGCGGAGGTTATTACAAAGGTTCAATTCGAGCATCACTGAAAGTTGATTTGGTACAAATGATTGCAAATGTTTATTTTATAACCAGCACAAACGTGACAGGAGTCCTAACTCGCATTTTGTGCCGTCTTGACATAACAGGGCCTGGAAGGGGGTGTCGATCACGAATCACGGGTTGAATTTTCCGTACATTCACGAATGACGTTACCTTTTGGAGTCATTTCACGAATCACGTGATTAGGTGACGAACTGATTAAGTCCATCAACGATTCTTAGTGGTTGCTGGACTACTATAGGCGAGAGTTTGTCTTACATGACCCTGTGATGGGAAGGAAACAAAAAGTATGGCGCTGATCAAACTGGCGATTCTCTGCTTTTTGTTTGACCACGACAAAGTTCTTGGCAATGAATTTTATTGCTATAAAATCGAAGCTCCACAATTTTTCACTTCGAACCCTCGTCACGACACTTACATCTCTTTAAGCGGCAGAAATCTCGATTCACGGGCTAAAATGTTAGAGGATCACCCGTCACAGTGAATATATAATCCACGAATCACGACTGTATTTCATGAGTTTTCCCGATTCACGTTTTGTTTACCGGTCAATGCACGGATCACGCAAAACCCTTTCAGACCCTGACGTAAGGGAAAACGATTATTGGACAAGTTGGCTTTTCCTTTTGCTGAAGCAATTTCCAAGACCTTGAAACGTGGGCCGTTTATTTTTTTTACAAGCTCCTTTAATCATCTTCTACAACAGTCACTTCTTAACTCTTCGGAGATCAACGATTTATTAACGCAAGTGATTTCTGATTTTTTTTTGGCTGCAAAATAGCCGACATTGAATCAACTAGCGCTCACCTTTTCGGAAAGGCTGAATAGAAAAGCCAAAGGAAACGAACAAACTTTCTGAAGGCAGTGTTAAACCAGAGGTTAGTCATGCAGATAATCCAAATACGTAACGATGAATGCTTTCGACTCACATTTTTTTGTAATACTTTGGAGCGTAAAGTAAAAACAAGGGCATTAAAAGGCATTTTTCTGGTACGTAAGTGGATAAACAATACATTAAAGTCAAATTCTGTGCGATACCACACGCATCATCGAAAAAATCTCTCCTTTTTGTCTACTTTTGGGCTGCGCGGGATTTTTGTCAAAGGGCCCTAAATAGCCGTATTTGTCAGCATTGTGACTTCAAAACAAGCACGGTGACCCCCACCTTTTATTACTTTTTTATCATCTTCTTGACTTGTTACATCAGTGTACCAAGTTTCATCTACAATCTATGTTAGGTTCTTTTACTAAGGAATCAGAGTAAGAGAAGACTCCACCAGTCCTTGTCCAATGTGATTATCACAAAAATGTGTATAGCTTAGTAATTGCCATAACATGCAAAGCAAATATGTGTTGCTCGTGATCATCATTAAAAAATCTGACAACTTGACGAGGGTAATATCTGCTTTGTTTGCAGCCTGGGGAGGACATGGTTGCCCTTTCCCACTGGGAAATCTAAAAAAAAAGCTACCCCTTATCCTTATCTTCTAATATCCATAGTAATTATGCACCGAATATGGTAGATGGCTATCAGCGGCGCCAAAAGGTATGTTTTTTGAATACGTCAGCGCTGAAATTGGAAAGATTTAGGAAGTGGAAGAATCACTCTCGGCTTTGCAAAATGTTTCCCCGCTCACACCCAAATAAAAAATGCGTTCAGATATTAAATAATAGGGCCTAATTAGCATAGTACAACATAGAAAGGCCCTGATCTCAACGTACTTAGCCTGTTTTCAAAGAAAGTTCCTTCACGTTCATCAAGAAGAATAAAAATCGCTCTAAAAGATATCTGAAGATAAACGAAGCTCTCGTAAGCGACCACCTCGGAAATTCGAAAAAGTGGTCGTAACTAGGGCTGGTCGCTTACGAGAATGAGCATTCGTAAGCGACCCAATGGTAAAACAATAGAGAATGGTTGCTTACGATAGCTTCAGAAACTCATTGATAATTCATAAAGAAAAACCAAAAGAAATTAATGTTTAATGAGTGTCTTTATATCTGATAGAGACATGAGGAGTAGAAAAATCCAAAAAGTTGTCCAAATCTCTCACAAGAGCTAGAGTGGTCACAAGGAGAGCTTCGACTGGTAAAACATGAAAAATTTGAGGTAAAGGAGAATAAAATTAAAACTTTAAAAAACTGGTAAAATTGGACGAAAAATATTATACAGTGATACCCTGAAAATGGTGAAATAACTTTGATAATGATATGGTATATCGATAGTGTAGATGATACATGATGGTGTTGAGGAAGGTAGCTGATGCTTTATTAACATGAAAATGAAAAAAAGCCCAAATTTTCTTTTGCGAGGGATGAAGGTAAAGTTAATATTGATGGCGAAGATTGAAGTGGTTGCTCAGCAAAGTATAACGGTTCAGTGCGCCTTTTATTATCCTTATAAGGGACGGACCGTGGGGCGGGGGGGGGGAACGGGCGGAGCAAAAAAAAATTGTGCGCAAGGAAAAAATAAAAAAAAAAAAAATAATGCCCCCCCATAAACCCAAAAAAATTTTCCTGTACGGGCCCAAAAAAATTTCAAACAAAGAATTTGAGGCGAAAAAAAATGAGAGAGAGAGAGAGAGAAAAAAAAGTCGTGCCTTTTTTGACGTTATTTCTGATGTTTACACGCACGTGGATAACAGAGACAGAGCTAGAACGAATGATTGAAAACAAAGGAGACGAATTTCGTAGGAAGAAAAACATGAAAATTTCATAGCGGCGGTGAGAAAATAAGAAATGCAAGCGGCAAGCAAGGTGAAAATGAGCGGAGTGAACAAAAAAGCAAACATGGACAGAGGAAACAAAATCTTTGGTTAGCACATACGACAATTCCTCCATTAAAATAATGTGTAAATAGGAAGTTTGACGTTTTAATCGTACAAAACTGCATTGTAGTCGTTCAAAACCGACAACGGCAAGGAAAGACAAAAAAGCGTGCTGCACATGCAAATTTGTTTTTTTGCTAATTAGAAAAAAGTAATTTAATCCGTGTAGAATAGGGAGCAACATTTCCAGGACGAAACATATGATGACCAAGTTTACATCACCTATACCTTGGCGTCCTTGGTAGAATATCTGAAGTAAAGTCTCTATATACTGCAGCTGAGGATATTGTTCGTCGTTGTACACTAGTTCCGCTGGAAAACCTGACGGAATCCAAGTCTCAGTGCGAGTAAGCGATGAAAGTCCTGTGTTTTACCAAACTTCGATTTTTATTATTTGCAATTCGGGCTAAGTGTGATCGAAGATTTTCTGGAGAAACTGGTAAGAGAGGAGACATTTAACATGTAGAGCATGGTAGTGTGCATTGCAAACAGCTCATATTGTTAAAGCAAATGGGGACCTGAGGATTTGCGGGACTACTCTGTCATCATCATCAAGTGTTCAGTCCTAGACCAATACCCTGTAACAATTCTGTAGGAGCTACTGACTAAGTTGTCTGGAGGCAAGAAATTCATTAAGATTGACCTTTCGCAAGCAGATCAATGCAACTGGAGCTTGCGACAGAAAGTAGAATGTAGACCACAATTAACAGTCGTTTATAATTCTATCAAATGAATACAAACGTTTCGCTTATAGAGTCTATCTTTCAAAGCACCTTTAAAAACGTCCTTTAAGACCTTCCGGGCTGCTTGCGCCACATCGATGACATCATGGTTTCAGGGGAAACTAATTAAACGAAATCCATCCGGACAACCTTCATTGTGTATTTCAGACTACAAACTAACATTCTGTACGAAGGTGCTTGATGAGATTTGAGTACCTTGGCACCACCATTTAATCAGCGGCTTGGTGTTTGATCTACTGCAGAGAAGGTGCAGGCCATAAAGGATGCAGGAATTCCTTGCATCAGGAAACGTTCATGGTAAATTCATGTTACAAAGACTTCGTCATGCCTCACCATTACACAGCCGGTTTTCCTCTCTAACCGCTGTAGGATAAGCTCAGTCGGTAGAGAGCTTGGCCGCAGAGCGGGATGTCGCGGGTTCTATTCCCGGGGTCGAACCAATACTCAGGGTTTTAAAATAACTGAGAAATGAAGGGACTTCGTGGCTCGGATAACCACGTGATATGGCATTCCCTTCTCCGGTTGGTGACGTGAAAATAGTGTCCCTAATTAGTACTTTCGTGCTAAATACATTGACACTCAAATAAGGTGCATGGTAACGAGGTACCATGGAGATGGTCAAAACCTGAACAAGAAGCTTTTGAAAACATTAAGGCTGCCCTGTGTTTAGATTCAATTCCATGTCACCCTGAACCTACGGTGGAATTAGCTCTTCAGTATGATGGTGTTTCATTGAGTGTAGGAGCTACCTTTTATTATATACATACTGAGAAATACTCACCAAAAAGCTATGTCGTAAATTTTCGTACGCAAATTAGTTCTAGCCAATCAGAGGAGCGAACGATGGTTTTCACACGTGAAAAAAATCATACGTCCAATCAGAATCGCGAACGATGTTTTTTTCACGTGTGAGAAAAAGGATATGTCCAATCAGAAACCACAGAGGTGTGTAAGTTTCGCGCCAAAATTCCCGCCTTTTATTGCAGCTTGTAGCGCCGCCTCGCACACATTCAACGAGAAAAGTTTTACTCAAAGAGTTTTTCTCGCTAAAAAAGTGAAAAATATTTCGGAAATGGAGTGGAATTGTTTCGTTTGTTTCACTTTCGATAAAGAAAACGGTAGAGAGCCGGCGAAACAACAGCGGAAAGGGAAAAACAGAACGAGACGTAAGCTTTCGTCGTGCTTTTTGTCGGAGCTACTTTGCCTTTCATTTTAATTAAGCTTAAGCTTATATTGAAACCGGCCATTTTACTTAAATTCACTCATTTTCAATTGTGCATTGAGAACAAACAGTTAAGATATAGTTCTTGGATTACCTCATATCCTTACCGTCATTTATGTTTTTAACAAACGTTTTTACTAAAAAGCTGATACTTCGTTTTCGTTGTCATTTTGCGGTGTATGTGTAGCGGCAAATTTTAGCATTTTTGAAAGATTTCAAATAAAAAGGCCGCCAAAACGATGAATGTCTCAGTATGTTTATAATAAACACAATACCACATGGAAAGTGTTTTGTACTGTATTTACGCACTCGTTGTTTTTGTATCAGAAATCTTACTCGTTTGCTGCGCTCACTCGTTTGATTTCTGATACGTCAACAACTCGTGCGTAAATACTCTACGCCAGCAATTGCCATGAAGTATTCTCTATATGGCAACCAGGACCTGATGGTTCGTTACAACTAGTTGATTATGCATCCACGATGCTAAACAGTGAGGAAAAAAATTACTCTCGAATTTAACGAGAGTCATTAGCCTTTGTTTTTGACGCCACCTAATTTTGTCAGTACCTACTAGGCAGACATTTCAAGCTTCTTACGGATCAAAGACAGTTGATAACCTTACTCGGGGAACCCAAACATGTGCCCAAAATGGAGGTAGCAAGAATCAAAAGATGGGCGTTACTCTTAGCTGCTTATGACTAGATCATCGGAGTTTTTGTCCAGAAAATCCAATGACGCTCAGAGGTCTGCTGAGGAACAAGTGACTGTCAATGTCATATTTATCGAAGAAAGGGAATCATAGGAGATACGTTTTTAAATGTTTCGGTGATTGCCATCAAAACTAAGAAAGAGCATCTTTTAGGAAAGTGTTGTAGTATTCACAACAGGGTTATATCTGGCCAGATACTACCGACCCAGCACTTCAACCTTACTACAGCAGAAGGCTTCACCTCTGGTATGAAGATGGTGTTCTTCTACAGCTGAATATCACGAGTTGTGGCTTCAGACTCATTACAGTGTCTTTAACTGGCTGACCTTCAGGTAGAACACCTTGGAAAGGCTAAAATGAAGCAGTAACTGCAGAGGTTATTTTTGGTGGCATGGACTTGAAAAGCAAATCTAGTACACTTTTAATCGCTGTAACTAATACTTGTCAAGAATCTGCTAAGTCCCTAGGATCAATCTCACCCGCCGAACGTTTGTTGCCGAGGGGACCATGGAAACGTCTGCACGTAGATTTTGAAGAACCCTACCAAGGCAAATGTTCTCAGTTGTGGTCAGGACACCTTTTTAAAATTCTTGTAGGTATAGTTTCTATGACGCACGTCACAAGCGCCAAGAGTTCTGCTTCTTCAAGACCTATTTTTGGTTATTCTGGTTTACCCGAACATCTTGCAACTAATAAAGGGAGGCCGGTTTACGAGCTCTGATTTTCAACAATCCCTTTAGAGAACGACATTTTCCATACCACTACTGCTCCTGGACATCCTGGAAACAATGAATTAACGCAACGCTCATAAGGGAGGATTCAAGGATAAATTGGGCAAGATCGAGAATAGAGTTGAGTCAAACAAAAGAAGACAGGGTGGGGAGCAAGGGTGGCGCAGTAGTGAGAGCACTCGCCTCCCACCAATGTGGCCCGGGTTCAAATCCTGGCGTCGACGCCACATGTGGGTTGAGTTTGTTGTTGGTTGTCTACTTTGCTCCGAGAGGTTTTTTTCCGGGTACTCCGGTTTTTCCCTCTCCTCCAAAACCAACATTTGCAAATTCCAATTCTACCAGGAATCAGGTAGACGAACTGGAACTACTTTGTGGATGTGCTACCTCCAAATCATTATTACATATTGTTGACACACAGGGCTATGACCACCTTTTTAGGGAAGTCTCCCTTGGAATTATTTATTAACAGAAAGCCAAGAATTATACTCAGTGGCCTCAGGGTTAAAAGTTCAAAAGAGGACGTTTTTAAGGATAACCTTGACTTGACCACCAAACAACGTTTACGTAATCCGAGAAAGTAAGTCCCAGGATTTTGGACGTCCAAGTCGAGGCCATTATCCGGAAGCGACATCAAGAGCAACTACGTCCACGGTTCATACCTTCACCTTTGCGCGGAGAGTTATGTAGCGAACCCAGTCTCCAAAACCAGTAAAGGATTTTGTCCAAGAAAATGACTGATATGTCTGTTGCAACACCAGCCCCTCGAGCTCCAGCTTCAAGAGAGGACTTACCTGTGATTCATACTCCAGCTGTAAATCATAGCCAACCATACAAGAGGATGAAAGGAACAGAAGAGAGGTTGCCCACATAGTCCATATAGGCCCCTATCCCCATTGTAAACTCCTCTTAAGTTGTTTTGAGATCTCCTCTGAGAACCCTGATTCCCAGGAGGGTTAAGTAATAGCCAATCATATGTCACGACTTTTACCGCATGGCAGCTGAGCGGATTCCTACGCAATGCTATGCATCATTCGCGAATTGACCGTTAAACAAAATGAGGAACCCGTGGGAAAAACCTGTGATACATAAAGTTCTAGTAAACGAACGGACATCGTTTGAGAAACAATCGTGTTATAAAAAGTGTTACAGTCCAGCGGTACGAAAGTGAGAACGGAAAGTTCAAGCGGTCAACTAGAACGTAGTAACTATCGAGAGATACGTCTTTAAGCCTTCGTCCAGCTCCCTGTTTAACAGTTAAATACGCTTAAGGTGATTCACTGGTTTTGCACTTCGCATCTCTTACTGCGCATAACAAGATGGCCACCGTAATAAAGAGCGTCTAAAGTAACATTATTAAAATAAAGTTGACTGAAGAGAAACGCTATTGGAATTTTCGCTTGCGGTTGTTTCTTGCCGAGATGAGACTCAGTGTGTTAGGAATGTGCATAACGGAAGCAGTAAGCGTGTTGCTGAGTTCGACGTCCTCACCGAGAACCTCGCCGAGTGGATGTTAAACTTGTGCTTACTCACTTTGATTTTCATTTAAACGCTTTATTTATCACATTGTGTCCTAAGTGTGATATCTCTATGTAAATTCTGTAAAAACGGATTTTTTATTACTTTTCCCCCCCTTTCTCATACATGCCATTTTGAATCTCGCCCCAGTAGTCTCTCAAAAATCGGAGAAAATGCATGTGGTGCGCACTTTCTGCAGCTCTACCGCAAAAACGAGTACGGTGACCACCATTTTTTATTTCATGATTTTGATAAAGATAGTGCTTCCTTTCGATGAGAAAAAAATTGGCACAGATCTATGTTCATTTTTTTGGCAGTTTTACTAAATTGTACGGATTGAACTATCAAGGGTCGAATAGCGCGTGTCCAATTTAAATCTACTTTGGAGCGTAAAGTAAAAACAAGGGCATTAAAAGGCATTTTTCTGGTACGTAAGTGGATAAACAATACATTAAAGTCAAATTCTGTGCGATACCACACGCATCATCGAAAAAATCTCTCCTTTTTGTCTACTTTTGGGCTGCGCGGGATTTTTGTCAAAGGGCCCTAAATAGCCGTATTTGTCAGCATTGTGACTTCAAAACAAGCACGGTGACCCCCACCTTTTATTACTTTTTTATCATCTTCTTGACTTGTTACATCAGTGTACCAAGTTTCATCTACAATCTATGTTAGGTTCTTTTACTAAGGAATCAGAGTAAGAGAAGACTCCACCAGTCCTTGTCCAATGTGATTATCACAAAAATGTGTATAGCTTAGTAATTGCCATAACATGCAAAGCAAATATGTGTTGCTCGTGATCATCATTAAAAAATCTGACAACTTGACGAGGGTAATATCTGCTTTGTTTGCAGCCTGGGGAGGACATGGTTGCCCTTTCCCACTGGGAAATCTAAAAAAAAAGCTACCCCTTATCCTTATCTTCTAATATCCATAGTAATTATGCACCGAATATGGTAGATGGCTATCAGCGGCGCCAAAAGGTATGTTTTTTGAATACGTCAGCGCTGAAATTGGAAAGATTTAGGAAGTGGAAGAATCACTCTCGGCTTTGCAAAATGTTTCCCCGCTCACACCCAAATAAAAAATGCGTTCAGATATTAAATAATAGGGCCTAATTAGCATAGTACAACATAGAAAGGCCCTGATCTCAACGTACTTAGCCTGTTTTCAAAGAAAGTTCCTTCACGTTCATCAAGAAGAATAAAAATCGCTCTAAAAGATATCTGAAGATAAACGAAGCTCTCGTAAGCGACCACCTCGGAAATTCGAAAAAGTGGTCGTAACTAGGGCTGGTCGCTTACGAGAATGAGCATTCGTAAGCGACCCAATGGTAAAACAATAGAGAATGGTTGCTTACGATAGCTTCAGAAACTCATTGATAATTCATAAAGAAAAACCAAAAGAAATTAATGTTTAATGAGTGTCTTTATATCTGATAGAGACATGAGGAGTAGAAAAATCCAAAAAGTTGTCCAAATCTCTCACAAGAGCTAGAGTGGTCACAAGGAGAGCTTCGACTGGTAAAACATGAAAAATTTGAGGTAAAGGAGAATAAAATTAAAACTTTAAAAAACTGGTAAAATTGGACGAAAAATATTATACAGTGATACCCTGAAAATGGTGAAATAACTTTGATAATGATATGGTATATCGATAGTGTAGATGATACATGATGGTGTTGAGGAAGGTAGCTGATGCTTTATTAACATGAAAATGAAAAAAAGCCCAAATTTTCTTTTGCGAGGGATGAAGGTAAAGTTAATATTGATGGCGAAGATTGAAGTGGTTGCTCAGCAAAGTATAACGGTTCAGTGCGCCTTTTATTATCCTTATAAGGGACGGACCGTGGGGGGGGGGGGGGGG
>CALNXI010000076.1:564927-602503 GCA_942486025.1 Porites evermanni | reverse complement strand
AGTCAAACACTGTAATTTTACCCCCAATTTTTCAAACCCCTTGATAATTTGAACCAATTTACCTTTCCCAGGGTGCTTTGAAAATTCAGGATTCCACTATAGTTTCAACTAGCACAACCTTTAGGCCATTAGCTGTCATCGACTATCATCAACTACCACACACTTTGACCACTTTTCAGTTTGTCATGGTAACTGGTACTTTTTCCTTCCATATTCTCACTATAGTGACTGTTTTTAGCTAGCTCTGCTCTGAGTTGACAAGCTCAAACTTTGTTAGCAATCAACTTCAAGGTTGCTTTAATTGTCCCTAAGACCAAAACAATAAAAGTTCTTTTCAAGTGACCAGGAAAGTTTCATTTGATGGAAGCGTCCCTTCTTCTGGTTCCTACTACTGAATCAAGGACTAAAAGTACATCTGTGATACACTGCCATGAAAATTAATATCACAAGCCATGATGATAAATTATAGTTAATGATAGCTTAACCTCTTATCACCAAAGAACTACAACTGTATCAGGACTATTTGGCTTGGCTAGCTGTGAAACAGGGGTACACTTCTTTACCATCTGGCTCTTGAACTTTTGTAGAAATCCTGAGCTTGTGCATGTTTGTTGGCTTTGCATTGCTGATGAGGTCTAACATACAGGTATCTTTGGTTGCTAACACTCACATGAAGAGTAGCCAGGGGAAATCCCTGGCCCCCGAATCTTATTGACAGCCCTACATACCTTCTCTTTTGACATGTAAATGGACCTTTTGGACATCTGTATTACATGGCTATTTCAAAAGACAGTAAATTATAATAAATTATGAATAATTGTTACCTATTTGGGCAACAAAGCAACTGCTCCTAATTCAAAGCAACTGCTCCTAATTTAACATGTCTGTGCAGTTTTCCAGCCAGAGTGCGCTGTTGCATGAATCCCGCAAAAGATCGAGAGATGGCCCCCACCAAAAGCGTTCAAGGGCCATTATGGCCCTTTCCTTTTTTAATTGCCTGGGCTTAAAATGGTCTCTGTTACTTCAACTACAATAATTTTCCAATTAAATAGAATTTTTAATCAAAAGAAAAACGACTCCTTTACCTTTGTACACAACATGAAAATCAATCGATGAATCTTCTTGAGTTTACCTGATTTACTGTGAGTGGTCTGGAGACCACTAAGCCTTGACTTGGCTTTTGTAATATCGCAGAAGCTCATGGGTATCCATCATGGCGTCTTGAAAAAGGATAAACCTGACAAACGCATTTTCGAGGTCTATCAAAAGTTTTTTCTCAGAAGTAACGAAAAAGTGGATGGAGACAAAGCAGTTCAGAATAAGCGAATGAAAGCAGATCTTGATGGTGAAGTGGAAAATGAGATGAAAAAAATTACTTACTATTTTTATTGCGTACATTCTGATTGTACTGTTTGCTTTATTACCAAAGATTTCCTCTATTGTGTATAAAAAGGAACGCTCCATGTCAGCTTCAAATGAACTGGCATTTTCATTTCCTTAACTTTCCAACTGCTTCTTCTCTTTTGCATATTAGAGAGATACTGGTACGTTGGCCCTTTCTTGAAATATCTGGCCCCCAAAAATGGGTTGTAGGGGCCACTTTGGCTCTCAAGCTCAATTTTCTGGCTGGAATGTTGTCTGTGTAAAGTGGGTGTCTAGCGCCTTGGGTTCAACCGCTTACGCATGATGGCACTAGGGATGATCTTTGTCTTCTTTTGAACAAATCCAATTTCCTTTGATTCTCAGGATACCCAGGCTCACCACCAACTGGACAACAACAGCAGCAGCGTATGTACCAAGCTGCACCTCCTCAGTTGATGAATAACTCCTCCCTTAATCCATCTCCATCAGCCACACCACCAAGGCGAAGTCCAGTCAATCAACAATCTGGTGAGTAAACACAGATCTTTTTATATGTACTTGTTTGTGTAAAGCATGTCTTTCTGTAAACCAGCTCTTCACAAAGACAGTATTGTCACACCTCCTCAATGTAGATACCGAAGGGCAGAGCCCTTTGCAGAAGTGCCGGTTCTATAGTGGTAGCGATTGTGTGAACTTCGGCATTTTTGGGACCAGAAAAACTATCTGTGATAGAGAGGTGGCAGTGTTATAGATGTGTCCCTCAGGGTATTAAAGGATATTACGTTCTACCATAGTGAATAATCATAAAGAGCTATATAAAGGTTGGAGAGCTTCCCTTTTTTGTGTCCCTTTTGAGTTTTGAAATTTTGTACAACCAAAAATTATATGTACAAAATGTTTGATTATTTCAGGTTAGAGGTCAGTCATCATTTTGAATGAAAAACTAACAATGTTCCACTTGTTACTTTGAATTTTGTAAAATGAGTTAAATACTCCCAATTTTTTTCATTCAGCTATTCTTTCTTACCTTGCTTAAATTATAATGATGTTTTTGTCAATATTTTGCCCCAATTTCTGTTGTTTTAGGGCTTCCTGGTTTCCCCTCAGCAGCTGCTCGACCTCCTGCATCTCAAGCAGTTGTCAATGGTCCAGTTACAGGGTTCACACCATCACCTCAGGGACATCATCAAATGGAGCTGCGGTCTACTGCAAATACAAACCCATCAACTTTTCCAACACAGGCTTCTCAGAGACTTTCAGCACCTTTGTCACCTGGGGCTGCACTAGTAAATGGGCTCTCCTCACAAGCTCCTGTCAGTAAGTTTGTTTCCCCACCCACAAGTAACGTTCAGGCTGGGTCAGCGTTTACTCCTGTAACATCCTCTTATCCCAACCAACCATTGCCTCATTCCTCATCTGGATCAACCCTCCCAGGTCAACAACAGCCTGNTCCCTTTTGAGTTTTGAAATTTTGTACAACCAAAAATTATATGTACAAAATGTTTGATTATTTCAGGTTAGAGGTCAGTCATCATTTTGAATGAAAAACTAACAATGTTCCACTTGTTACTTTGAATTTTGTAAAATGAGTTAAATACTCCCAATTTTTTTCATTCAGCTATTCTTTCTTACCTTGCTTAAATTATAATGATGTTTTTGTCAATATTTTGCCCCAATTTCTGTTGTTTTAGGGCTTCCTGGTTTCCCCTCAGCAGCTGCTCGACCTCCTGCATCTCAAGCAGTTGTCAATGGTCCAGTTACAGGGTTCACACCATCACCTCAGGGACATCATCAAATGGAGCTGCGGTCTACTGCAAATACAAACCCATCAACTTTTCCAACACAGGCTTCTCAGAGACTTTCAGCACCTTTGTCACCTGGGGCTGCACTAGTAAATGGGCTCTCCTCACAAGCTCCTGTCAGTAAGTTTGTTTCCCCACCCACAAGTAACGTTCAGGCTGGGTCAGCGTTTACTCCTGTAACATCCTCTTATCCCAACCAACCATTGCCTCATTCCTCATCTGGATCAACCCTCCCAGGTCAACAACAGCCTGGATTTCCTGTACAGGGACAGACAAACATGCATCAGGATCAACTTGGGCAGACAACGAGTTACACAGGACAAGCTAGAGGTTTACCTTTAGACACAGCTGGTCTGTCTCCTCAGGGAAACCAAACATTTGCACCCGAAGAAACCCAATCATTTTCAGCTCTTCATTCTAACAAACCCAAGAGGCCTGTCATGCCAGGCAACTCAGGAACAGGTTATCCTGGACAACGTAGTAGCCCATCTCCAAGGTCCACTCCCCCTCCCCCTGTAGGTCCACCTGGTTCATTGGTGTCCCAGGGATCAACTCCACCTCCTCAATCAAATTTACCGGGGTCCGCCATGCCTCAAACCTCTTACAGTGGTCTAGCATCAGGTTATCCCCCCATGGGACAAGACTCTCAAGCTGGGACAAGGCCTATATCTTCACGACGAAGAATGTATCCTGCTCAGGTATACCTCAAATAAGGGTGTAATGATTCATGTTCCATGTGATTCAATTTGATTTTGATTGTTGCCTTTCAATATTATTTTGATTATTTCGATTTGACTACGTAATTGTTTCTCAATTCTTATAACATAATTTGTAATGTAAACAACATGCAACCCTAAACCCTCAATTAGAGAATAGTAACAGGGACAGGAGGATTCACGGTCGCTTGGTTATTTGTCGCCATGTTTAAAAACCTGACAAAGAGCATGTCGCACATGGTTTGCCTTATTTGGAAATTCTCAAGGGGTGGTTGAAGGACAGCATTTGTTACCAGGCAACACAAAATGGCACACAAATTGCAATCATCTTTGCATGTTTATCAGAAACACACATTTTAAAGTGATCTGGATTCTGATTTTACAATATAATAACTCACTAAGGGCACCCTGGAAAAGGTATGCAAAAATTGAACCAAAATCGAAATGTGTAAGCAAAGAATCGTGAATCGAACCGAACGGTCATAATGGTGATTAATCAAGGATTCAATTAATAGTTACACCACTAACCTGGAATTTAAAAAAAAGATTATTAATACAACAGAGCCTTTTCACATGTGGTGAGAAGTTATGTAAATTTATTGGAACAAAAGAAATTTTTTACATAAGAAAAAGGATTGGTTTGGAACACCAACATGGCTGTCATTTCATTGTTTTGGGACAACAATATGGTGTCATGTGAAAACCCTCTATTCTAACTTGAACATCTTCAAGACGTAACTCCAAGTTTAAAATGATAGAATGGTGTAAGTTCACACATGGAAAAGAAAAATGAAAGAGAGCACAGTACAAGTACAAATGTACATACAAATAACAAAATTTCTTAGTTTTCTAATACCAAATGTGTCATAATTTTAAAAGCTTTTTTGATATAGTGATTGTTTTTCCTCCTAGTCTGTACCACCCTCTATGCCTGGTATTCCAGCTGGAATGATGAATGTTCCTGGTCAAACAAGCCAGACTTATCCTGGACAGATGCCTGCTATGGCTCAGCAACCTACTGTAAGTGCTTTTTGANTAAATTTATTGGAACAAAAGAAATTTTTTACATAAGAAAAAGGATTGGTTTGGAACACCAACATGGCTGTCATTTCATTGTTTTGGGACAACAATATGGTGTCATGTGAAAACCCTCTATTCTAACTTGAACATCTTCAAGACGTAACTCCAAGTTTAAAATGATAGAATGGTGTAAGTTCACACATGGAAAAGAAAAATGAAAGAGAGCACAGTACAAGTACAAATGTACATACAAATAACAAAATTTCTTAGTTTTCTAATACCAAATGTGTCATAATTTTAAAAGCTTTTTTGATATAGTGATTGTTTTTCCTCCTAGTCTGTACCACCCTCTATGCCTGGTATTCCAGCTGGAATGATGAATGTTCCTGGTCAAACAAGCCAGACTTATCCTGGACAGATGCCTGCTATGGCTCAGCAACCTACTGTAAGTGCTTTTTGAATAGAAAACTGTAAGAAAAAGTGCTTTATTTGAACGTAAATGTATTTTTGACACGAAAGCACTAATTGGGGACACTATTGAACTTTACAATTTGATTGGGTAGTATTGACATCTTAATTGCTTTATTTGTTCCCCAACAGATTTCACAAACTGGTATCGTAAAGAAATTTTTTTTTAAATTGACTATGACATGTTTTTTTTCCTGTAGTGCAGATGATAAGAAAAATATAGTGTTTCATGAAATTTAATGACTCTGTTTTCAGGGTCCAAGCCTCTCTCAGTTTCCATCATCTGGTGGAATGGGTTTGGAAGGTCCCATGGGGCGACTTACAGTCCAGGTACATTGAATACTCTGCAATAATAATAGTGCTTCATTATCAAAGATAATCAGATCAGTTTTATCAGCAAATTCTAAAACTCAAGTGAAAAATCATCTATTGCAGCATGTATAATAAACTGCAGTACACTAAAATACAATGTCCATGAATTTTTAATCAACATTCATTTCATTAATCACACTGTCCTTTAATATACATTTATATGGGACTTTATTCACAGTGGCATACTATTCAAGGTCAGAAATTGCATGCTAATTTGGTTTGATTTGTTTGTTTGTTTGATTTTTCACATTGTAACAGTCATCTGTCATTCAACCTATCAATCTTCTGGAACAGAGGCATGTCCTTCCCACAACCCCAATTGAACACCCAACACCTAACTTGCCACAGGTAAGTGGATGGTTCTTTCTACCTGCATATTGCATAGGATTTTTAACTGCATATTGTTTAAAAAGAGAAAGGCTGGCATCAGTGCAATGTTAACGTTATTATGAGGTATTGACTTTATTAAAAATACTGTACCATTAACAGCAGTTTTTCAAGTTCAATGGTTATGCTTTTCAAAGTCGCCTTTTGGTGATCTAAAATTACATGTATGAGGTTGTTACTGGACTTATCTTTTTTTTGTCTGAAAAATGTTACATAAGAAGGTTTTTGTGTGCAGACATGTCCTTCTTGACTCTGACTTGGGTTTGCATATCTGTTTTGAATTCTCCCAACATCCTCTCATGTTTATATCAAGCTATGCAAACACAGAAAAGGTTTTATATGTCGAAAATACAACAATCAAGAGGGATGTCTTTTTATGATTAACATTCAAAATCTAATGTTAACGAAGTTTTCATTGTATTTGTTAGTTGGGTTGGTTTCTATTATGTAATTCTTCTATGCCTTTTTTGTCGTTTCAGGATATTCGTAAGAAGAACTGTGACCCAAGGTAATATCCATTTTTTCTTTTGATTGCACTTACTTCTCATGTTGTTATGGAAACCAAGTGAGAGGAGTTTGCTGTCAATAACAAATACACTGTCTTCAGAGCTTTCTTTAACCTATACTTACTTTTGTGTTTTGCTTTTTTGGTGATCTGGTAATGGTAGATGTGAAACTTTTTATTTGAGACACATCATTATTATTAGGGTGTGCCTTGTCCAACGTAGTCCAAGATCAAATCAGGGCATATGTGTTCAGAAGCCCATGATTTACCCTCATTCAACATGACCTTTCCTAGGCTGGGTGTTTGGACATAATAGCACTCCTTTAATATTAAAAGTACAACTGGTCAATCTGCCTTGCTGCAATGAATTGTCACTAAGGACTTATCTATCCACTGTACATGTACTTATGACATTTTGGTCTGTTGTTTAGACTGTGACTCATTCTTTTTGTTTGTTTGATTTTATAGTGTACTTTGCTGTACATTAAATGCTGTTCCTGAAACCAAAAGCCTTTTAACAAAATCTAAGCTTCCATTAGGAATTCATCTTCATCCGTTTAAGGATCTGCAGGTCAGTTCCACAGTGAAAGGAATGCTATGAATTACTGTACCAGCAAATGAATTTACACTTTTTGCTAATATATGAAGAATTTCACAAGCAAAATAGTAACTTGTTGGATAAAGTACCTTCAGAATCTTTTAAGTTCTTTGATTACAACAACCTATGAATTTTAAAAAAACATATTTAACTTCCTGGGGGAAATAATGCATTTTCATAATTATAACGAGGTGGCATGGCTTAGTGGTTAGTGCAGTGGGCTTGTAATTCAGAGGCCCTGAGGTTAAAAGGTTCAAGTCCATTCCTGACCGCTAGCTGGATTTGTTCTCTCATAGTCCTGAGTTCAAATCCTCGGCTATGCTTGTAAATAGCCAACTGGTTTGCCTCTGGCCAGTTGGGAATCTTAATCATGTTATGCTCCATTTAAAATTACTTGTTTCATTATCTCTGAAAAGCCCTAAGAGGGGAGAGGATAATTAAAGTATTATTATTATTATTGTTTTTATTATTATTATTATTATTATTATCATCATCATTATTATTATTACATAACTCAAACTGTGATTTAAATAAATACAAAATAGGCTTACCTGTCTGTGTACTTGTGAATGTACAGTGTACATGAATATCTGTTATAGGTTAAAATTAAATTCAGGTTAAGAATTTTCAACCTCGTTCAGTTCTCATTTTTTTTTATCTCCTAGCCCTACTTCATGAATAAATAAATTATAAGGATTAGAATACATGTTGCCTTTGGAAAGAAACTTATTAGAAGTCTTAATGTTGTGTTTCAACAGAATCTTCCAGTTATACATTCCTCTGTTATAACAAGATGCCGTTCCTGTAGAACTTATATCAATCCTTTTGTGACTTTCACCGATTCCAGAAGATGGAGATGCCCAATGTGTTTTAGAGTAAATGAAGGTGTGTCATTGCAAGACCCATCTTATCCCTTCTACATAATGCAGTAATACACACTACAAGCTCCTATGTTTGATCTTATATTATTATGATATCAAACAAATGACCATAGTTATGGTAATTCGTAATTCTGTAGCTACAATATTTCTGGTTTAATGCGTAAAGTATGCAATGTTGACAGTCAAAATGTAATATAAATCACTAAAAATAACATAAATAAATGAACAAAGGTTTGTAGGTTTCTATGTCTGGTTACTTAAAGTGTGTCCAGAGAAAATCCTCTAAGAAATAAATGTTTAAGGTTGTTTTCTATCTTGAAAAGATTTGTGTTTTAAGAGGTAGACACTGTAAGCTTACTGTTAACCCTGTTGTGTGATCATACATGAAAATGTATACTATACAGAACACAACATTACCAGGCCTATTTGCAGGATGTGGAGGCTTGGACACAATTATGTCTTCCATCTTGTTTGTTTGTGTGCATTTGTGTGGGTTTTTTTCTTTTAAAAGTGCCTTGTTGGCAATAAGTCCTTTTTTTTGTGGAAAGTAATGAAGAGGTAATGGTAGTACAATTTTAAATACTGCTGTATACAAGGCTCAAGGAAACAGGTTTAAGAAAAACATAAGAAAAGAGAAGATATATTCTGTACAGAATGAATAAGTGCATTTATCTAATATTACAATTTGATTAGGCTGAAAGATAAAACGTTTCACCTTGTGTACAGAGAATTCCCTCTCCTAGCAGACAAAAGCAAATTCCCTTTTGGTTTGCATTGTAAATCCAAGACCAGATTCTTGGATAATAAGCTTTATAATGTGGTTAGTAAAATTTTTTATCTGCTAATCCTTTGGGTTGGTAACTGTTATCGAAAAACGTAAATTTAAGACCTGCTTTCTGCATATTTATTATTGTTTTGTAGTACCAGAGGAATTCTGTTTTGATCCTACAACAAGGCAGTATGGAGATCCATCGAAAAGACCAGAAGTTAGGACTGCAACTGTAGAGTTTATAGCACCTTCAGAATATATGGTAAGCAGATAAAATCTAGTCCCTGAGACTACTGCCCACTGAGTATGTCATTTATAAAGGAAACCGAAATACTTTTTTACCATAAGATATGACAAGCTATCATTTCCTTTGCCCTGGATATTTTCTGAGGACACTTGAAAATACAGCTGTATTTTCCATTATTACATATACCTGGTAATCCAAAATAATAGAACTTTTATTATCATATGTGCTGTGTGCCCCCACACCGCCCTGCAATCTATGAAAGGCATAGCTACCAACTTGGAAAGTGAGGCCACATTTAATAAGTTTATTTTCAAGCCTGGATACAATTAACAATAATTAATATTTGGCTTTTCAAGAAGTTTGACAGACTAATCAATTAATATTAATTTTTTAAAATGTGTTGTGTTTGTTTTCAGCTGCGTCCCCCTCAGCCAGCGGTCTTCCTGTTTGTTTTGGATGTTTCTTTCAATGCTTTAGAAACAGGTACATTCATGATTCTCAGCAGTCAATAGCACTGATATTGGGCTATGACAACTTACTTTTTACCATACTATGCTTACTAAATAGTATGTTTTTGTTGATTAATCTTTTTCTCTCTGTGAATTGGAATGCTTAAAAAACAGGGTACATTGTATCTGATTGTTCTGAATTCACAGCCTATCAAATTTTCTTAAAAATGTTTCGAAAAGGACATTATTAATATGAGTTAAAAGACCCTGGTTATTATGTGGAAAAATTGCAGAAGCAGAAGTTTAACCAACAACTTTTTTGTAAAATTAATAATTGAAACTCAAGATGGACATTACATGAATAAAGAAAGGCATTGATCCATTCTAGACTGTTTTAGGGGGTGTTTTATGTTGTAGTTAATTTTTTATCTCAGGTAATTTTTATATTTCTTCTTTTTTCAACTTCATTAGCCTACATTACTATACCCCAAAACAAAAGAAAAACAAAAATTACCTGAGATAAAAAGTTAAGTACAACATATATCTTACAGAGACCACTACTTTACTGTTTACTGCTTATGTTTTTCAGGTTACCTAAATATGTTTTGTAAATTACTAAAAGACAACCTTGATAAAATGCCAGGAGACCTGAGAACACAGATTGGATTTATAACATTTAATAGCACAGTTCACTTTTATAGCTTAAAGGTAGGTGACTTCCACATAACTGGCTTATGCTAATTATGTTAGATTCTTCCATACTGGAAGTCTTTTTCCTCTCCCTGCGCTAATTAAGACGCTGAACTCATCCATTTATTTCGTCTTCCTTTTTTTGCAGTCTAAACTTAGCCAACCTCAAATGCATATCGTATCAGATTTAGAAGGTATGTGCTTGCTTCATTTTGGTAGACGATACAGTTAGTGCTTGTACATGTATTTGTGAAAGCCAGAAAATTGATACTACGTCTCTTTATTGTATTTTTAGATGTTTTTCTGCCTTCCCCGGATGATTTGCTGGTCAATTTAAATGAAAGCAAAGAGGTGAGCAGGACTCTGCTTTAAAATGCAATGTTTATCAATTTTTCTATGGGCTACTTAACTCAATTTATCTGAGTTTACTGTGATGTTTAATAGATCAGCGGTATGTAACTTACTGGTAGTATCAAACTTCTAAGCTCATGATATTTCAAGGCTGTGCTCTAAGGAAAATTGAAGGGAGCCCAGTGCTCTGAAACTGTAAAATCTAGGGTGTCAGCATATGATTTGTATGAAAAATTTGAGATTTTCTAGTCGCCCGAGGGCAAAAGTTAGTCACTAGGGGCCACCGGGCTCTGCTAGAGCACAGCCCTGCTGAGGCACTGTATAAAGGCAAGCAGCGATACTCCACTTAATCAGTGATGGTTTGGAATGTATACATTATGCACGTGCAAACAAATGCACTTGGATAGGATGGCATTTGAAAGAAATGATTCTCTAGGGTAACATCGTGTGGTCTGAAATGGGAAAACAAAATGTACAAACTAAAGGCATCTATTAATATATTATTAATTCAAACATTTTTATCTTGCCTCTCTGAACATATTACTTTTTATTGGTACACTTTAATAAATCATTTTATGGGATTCTAAATGAGCATTTCCATCACAAACACAATAAAGATGTTTGTGTTTGAAGGAGATGATTAGTACTGTACACAGTGTGAAATGTTACACACGATCTCTCAATTTGGCTGTCAAATACTTCTCTCCTGCAACTGCCACGTAAGATGTAAAGAAGTTTTAAAATTATTACCTTTCAACAAAATCAAAGGCTCTTACTCAGGGATTAACTACTTTCCTAATCAGGATCTGAGTGTGTTAGTAATAAGAATTTTTATCTTGTTTTTCAGCTAGTATTACAGCTACTAGACTCTCTTCCAACATTGTTCAGCAAGAATCCAAATGTGCACAGTGCCACAGGGGCAGCCATGCAGGCAGCACTAAAGTTAATTGTAAGTAGCCACATCCTTCTCTTACACATAGGCAATTGTAAATACAGTGGAAACTCTATTAACAAACCTTTATATAACAAAGTCCTGGGTATAAAGAACAGACCCCTGTAGTAGTAAAATATATGGAAAAGAACTTCAATATTTCCAAACTTATATAGAGGTTCCACTGTGGTCTGGTATTTGCCATGCATTGTAGATTATAGTAAAAGAGAACCTTGCCATTGAGAGGATAAATGGCTCTTGTAATGACATACAATGCTTGGGGCTAAGAGAGAGGTTATTTCATTGAGGTATCAAGGTCACAGGTAGATCAGGTGTGGCTAATTTTTTCTTCGTGAAAATATACTATTTTTCTTTGCTTTTTAAAGAATATCATACACTATTATGCAAGAATCGAATAGGCTATTTGCACTATGGTGCCACTTTACTACTGTGCTATGACCAGAATCCTCTTTGTTTTTCCTTTCATATTTAAATTTGGAAATCCCAGCGAGGTTTGAATAACAGTAGCACTAATCTACACAAGAAAGGAAAACCCTGAAGGATTCTGGTCAAAGTAGTAAAATGACGTGGTCATCGTGCAGATGCCCTATTAAAGATAGATTTGAACCACAACAGACATAATAATATAAGAAGGCTTATGTTTTTTTAGCCATTGTGATAAGTTAATGTTTTTTTTTTTCCTCATATATGAAGGGTCCTATTGGTGGCCGTGTGACAGTGTTTCAGACAACTCTTCCTAATATTGGTCCAGGGGAGTTAAAAAAGAGAGAGGATGGACAGAAATCCAGCCCAAAGGTTGGTTACCAATTAATATGCATGTTCCACGAGACAAAGTCTCTCAATGGTTATAAGACAAATTATAGTCTCTGACCTCAGGACTCTCAGCTGCCAAGAGACAAATCAACATGTGCTGTACAGTTATGTTACATGACATACACTGTATGCCATAATCTTATTGTGGCACTCCAACAGCTGCAGCTGATTCTAAATCATCAGGGTTTTTTTTTAGCAAGATGTTGTGTGACTTTGCAGGGCTGGCATTATGGGCTAGTGGCTGGAGATTTCCCCTGGCTACCAAGAACATGACCCCAGCTATTTTCATGGTAAAGCTGTTTAGTTCCCGTCCCCACAGCTTAGAAACTAAGTGATAGCTCTGCTTTGAATTGAGGCGTTTTAACCCATTCGCTCTTGGGAACGCGTTTTGAAGCTAGTCGATTGGTCAGTGTCTGGGTATAAAAAGCGAAAACTTACATAAAGCCGTTTACAGGACGTACACGTCGCGGCCTTCTGATCGGCATCCAGATGAAGAATATTCGCTTCCGAAGTTTGGGCATGCCCAGAAAGCAAAATTTCTTTCCTCCCTTCTTCTTTCGCTTGTCTCGCTTTTTTTTCTTTTGCTGGGCATTTACACTGTACTAGGCTTCATTTTGGAGGGGAAAGTTTCTGGGAAAGCTTTTAGGATCTTATGATTAGCTAAAAGGAAAGGTAGGTGAGTAGTGAAACACGATTTTCATGGGAATTTTCGGGTCAACGTTACACGTTTTTTTTGCCTTTTTTCTCTGGCCTCCTTTACTGAATCGTGCTCATTCTGGTATGGTTTAAAAGATCTAACTCTTCGCCCTGTACAAGTTGACCGTTTGAACTGATGACTTCATAAGTGGTAGAAGGGACGTGGATCCACACGGGCGGTTCAGGGATACTCGAATTGTGGACAAGCATCCATTGCGCATGGCATTTTTTTTTAGCTTTGTTTAACGGAAACTTTCTCTAAGTGAAAACTTAAATTAATTTCTGTAAATTTATACCTAATGAAGAAACATTTTTTGCTTACTTTCCGTACGTAGGATGTTCAGAATCTGACACCAGCAACAGATTTCTACAAGAAGTTTGCCTTGGACTGTGCTGCTGAGCAAGTAGCTGTAGACCTGTTTTTGTTGTCTGGACAATATGCTGACATTGCAACATTAAGTGAGTATTCTGGTAAAGGATAAATACCTCTGTGTCGTGGTATCTTAATCTCTCAGGCTTCACAAAACAATTGCTACACATTATTAAAATGTTCTTTGTTTTAATCTTTCAGTGTGTGCCTCTAAATATTCTGGTGGATCAGTGATGTATTACCCAGATTTCCATGCGGTCAGGAACCCAGCAGCAGCAGAAAAATTTGAAAATGAATTTGTGTAAGTAGTTATAATTTTTAAAGGTTAATGCTGTATTCCTATTAAATCTTAGGAAGATTCCTTCAAAAAGATACTTCTTCCTTCCTTCTTCCTTCAATAATATACTTATAGTTTACTCAAGTAAAAAATAAAATCGTGTAATGCTAAACCGCGACGGCAACGAAAACTCTAAAAAAAAAAAAGAAAGAAAAAAGGTCTCATTAGCAAAAAGCAGCACACTTTTTTGTACATATCTTTGCCGTTGTTTTGCCCGACTAAAACGTGAAACTTCCTAGTTACACGTTTTACAAAGGAAATGTCGTATGTTTAAAGTGTCTGTCTGCCTTTTTTTTTAACCTTGGTGGCCGCAGCGCTAGCATTTCTCGTTTTCTCACCGCGGCTATAAAATTTTCTTGTTTTTCTTTCAACAAACTTCCTCTCTCTTGATTTTTTATGTCATGCTTTAGCTCTTTCTCTGTTAGCCACGTTAGTGTAGTAGTACTAAAGGTGACGTTTGACATCGGCTTACATGGAGTGGGTGGACGAACGTACGGATGGTCACGTGATTGTGCGGTTGTTGAAACGTTGGATGGCGCTATCCACTGTATCTAGTCCAGCGGATAAGTATTAGGGAGACCAATTGTGTCATCCACTAGATATAGTTTCATGTGGTAAGCTCTATCCAAGCTTCGAACAACTGGACTCAGGAGGTTAGGCTCCTCTGGTCATCCACGACAACTGAGATGGACGTTAATCTATTTTTTTGCTTTATCATTTGCAGTCGTTATCTAACAAGGAAGATTGGATTTGAAGCTGTCATGAGGGTCAGGTGTACTAAAGGTAAATTGCAAGTAAAGTTTCTGCTTAAACTCTTCGCACCCTGATATTTTGTTTTACCTAAAGACGTAGCATTTCATCGTTGTTTTTCCCTCCCCTTTTTCTCTCAACAGGTCTTTCTATTCACACGTTTCATGGCAACTTCTTTGTACGCTCAACGGACCTAGTTTCCTTGCCAAATGTCAGCCCTGATAGTGGATTCAGTATGCAGATTGATATTGAAGACTCATTAACAGACTCTAATATCGCAGTGTTTCAGTCTGCACTTCTTTATACAAGCACTAAAGGTAATGTTGCATCCAACAAACCGGTTGCAGTTGTACCTCTTCTTTTTGCACCCTAGGTTCGATTTGTGCCGCTCTCTCCGTCGTCCTTGAGAAGAGACTAGGCTGATTGAACAACAGGACGGGAACGTCAGTTGGCGACAGGAAAGCGCGCGGAAAGGACTAAACACGACTTCCGATGCCCAATTTGCCGCTGTGCCATTGGTCAAGCCAGTTGTTTGATTTGCGCGCGCCTTTGTCAAGTGACGTTCCCGTTCTGTTGCTAAATCGGCCTACTGTTCTGGGAAGAAGCGCGGGCTCATTTCCAGAACAGTGGCTGGTAATCCAGCCTGTTTGTACCCTCAATCACTCTCTTTACTTCATGTCATGAGTGACACTTATACTTCAAGGTGTTAGTTGAGTTACCTTGGGTACCCGAGGTTGTTTCTCGTGTGCGGGATTCTTCGATGTCGGCCGTAGGCGACAGATCTTCGGCCGAAGGTCGAAGCCATGAGCAGTGAAGCTTTTTTGTTGGGTCACTAGAAAGACTTTACTCAAAACGGAAACCGTGGGTAAAAGTCGAGTAAAGCGGTGAATAAAATGCAGTCCCTTGGTAAGTTAAGGGTTAATTTTGTTTGCAGGTGAGCGGCGTATCAGAGTACACACACTGGCGTTACCTATCACTAACAAGCTGGCCGATATATATGCCACAGCTGATGTTCAAGCCATTGCTACACTCTTGGCTAAAATGGGTGAGTGCACTTAATAGTGAAACAAAAGAATCTGTTGGTTTGCACAAATCAGCTGGAGTTTTGCCCTAGAGCTCTGTTGAAAGCAAGTTAAACTAAGGCAATGCGGCACCATTCAGGAGCTAATTCATTTTGATGTGCCAGTGATGGGGTATTGCAAATCACCGTCAGCCATCTTTATATCTCTCTCATCAGTTCCCAAACTTGCCAGTTGTCACTGAATTTAATTGTTTTCTGACTCACTGGATCGCTTTTCTTGTTATCATTGTTACACTTTTGGTTAAGGAGGTAGAGTTAGAAGTTAGAATATGACCACAAAAAGCGCTGCTTATACCATTTGGATCCGGAATTAAACATGCTTCCCAACGTTTTTCACCAAATCACTTAGAACTCACTAAAAATAACGAGACGAATTCTCAAAACGCGTGAAAATCCAGTGGCCAGCGACTACCATTAAAAATCTGGCCTTTTTCCTGTATCTACTTCAAATGCCTCGAGGAGTTGTCCTTATTCTTTTTCTTGGTTCATTTATCATTGATTAATAAATTAGTTTTGTACCTCACTGACTGTTGCTTTTTTTTTTGTTTTCTTGTTCCGCAGCTGTTGACAGAACACTGAGTTCCTAGTTAGGCGATGCAAGAGAGGTTAGTGCTACATAAATAGAACGCTTTCCATTCATTAGTGGCGTATATCAAACTCAGTAATTAAGTTTGTAAGCAATTGAATTCTGACGGCAAGCTAATAAAAGAAATGCTGAAGAAACTTCATAAGAACAGTCACTCGGTGGCTGGTTTGACTGCGAGCGAGCCACATACTCCAAACGAAAGAGGAAAATAATGCAAATTAATGATAAACAGGAGGAGATATTAGGATGGAGAGAGGAAAAATATTTTTTCTTCGCTTGGCTTCTCTGCTCGCCTCACGCGTGCTCTTGATCTGCAGCCGTTTATGACTGTAAAGAAATATAAAACATTGCTCGCAGTCTAGTAGTCGGGAGAATTTCATCTGTAATTCTGGTACAGGGAGGCAGAACAACCTTGCACAGTATCACAAACAGGATCACAAATCTAAATATTTAAAGCAACTTGAACTGCTTATTAAACAGTATAACAGGAAAGTTTGGGAAAAAGATTTAGTGCTTGAAGTTTAAACACACTCACTGACTGACAGATAGCTTATCAAGATCGCTGTTGACAATGAACTATTTCACGTTGTTTTATTAGGCTCTGATGAATGCTTGTATAGACACTCTTGGAGTGTACCGTACATCAGTGGCAAATCAACCTCAAAGCAGTGGATTGCTAGCCCCTCATTCCCTCAGATTACTGCCTCTCTTTATACTGGCCATCATGAAACATGTATGTATTTGAACAGATGTGTTTGTTTGTTTGTTTGTTTTCTAATGAAAGCATCATCTTGTTGCGTCATGCATGTAGTGGAGGAAATCAAAAGCAACACGGTGTTGCTTCTGTGAAGCTACGTTAACGTTTCATGTAGCCCAGCAGTTTTCTAGCGTGTAGGTTGTAATCTATAGGTATCTTCTCCATCCTAAAGTATTCTATGAGTAAACTGATATTTTGAGGTCAGTTTCCTTCTGTTTCCAGAAACTTCCGAGTCAGAGAGGCGAGTTTAATGACATTGATCAAAATTCGAACTTTTCAAGTTCCTAAAAATTCTACTTCTTCTTTATGCTGAGTAACAAGGATGCAAAGACAAAACAACTGCTGACTTATTGTCGTCTTAACCGTTGTCGTTGATATCGAAAAGTTACCCTTTCGAAGTTTTTATTGAACGGCGATAACTGCCAAAAGAGGAAACAAAGATGCTTGTGCTCTCTTTTATAGTTTTCTATTCTCACTGACATTTCTACCTTGCCATTGTCAATCCATGCCAATCGAATTAGGTCGTTCATATTTGTTGAATCTCTCATATCTGGTTTTAATTTCCGTCCTGACATTTTGTTTATGCTGTTTGATTCTTTCAGGTGGCTTTTCGTCTTGGTTCCAGCAGCCGCTTGGATGAGCGGTGCTTTGCGATGCAACAGTTCAAAGTGATGCCTCTTAGCCTGGCCATGCTGTCTGTTTATCCCAAAATGTACCCAATTCACGACTTGTCAGATGAGGTGAGCATGGCCATCATGCCAGCCCACCAAAGCATTTTGAGGGGTGGGGGACGAAGAAGGAGACAGTAGTTGCTATATTGTCGAGTAAATCATTTAAAATTAGGTTAAGTGACTGGGTTACATTGTGAGAGACAGGTAAAGAGAGGAAAGCCTCCATACGGCCCACCTCAGGCAAACTTCTTCCGTTTGCATCACTTTTTTGTTTTATATGCCCTGGACTCCATAATTAGCTATGGTCTAAACGAGTGGGGTACTGGTACGACTTACGACCACAAAGGCCCTAGGGATCGTTTGGAGGGACAGCCGCAAGCCACCTGTTAAAGACGCTCTCAGTCAAAGTTATTCTGACTCAAGAATAAGATATCGTGCATCAGGGTCTTTAAAAACTCTTAAATAGTGAAGATAAGGTTCATTTCTGAAATGCAGTTTGGAACACAGCTCTTTTTGTGCGCCACGTTTGTTGACCGTCACGCAATCCCTCCAAACGATCCCAAAAAGCTTTATGGTCGCATTTCTTGCCCAGTTTTATACTCGTTTAGAACATGGTGATTGTAAAAATGTTTCCTTTCACAGGGCGCTATTCAAACTAAAGCAGGCCTGGTTGCAAAACCCCCTATCTATCACTTATCAGGAGAAAAGCTGAGTCGGAAGGGAATTTTCCTCATGGACACGGGTCATGTAAGTATAGCGATAATTTCTATCAAACGCAAACAGCAAGTTAGTTTATTTGAGGGCTTCCTCCTCAGGGCTATTACCTAACAGAAGACTGGATTCTACAGCATCCAAGGAACACATTTAGAAAGAAGTAGCCTGCGAATACAGCCTTGTATCCCCGCCCCTCGCCAGTAGGTACATTTCGCGAGGAGCGAGGAGAGGCGGCTGTATTCGCAGGCCAGGAAATAGGAACCCATTCTTCTTATGTGCTAAGACGTAAAGAAAAACATACAAACAAACGTCATTAGACGTGTATAATGGTTCCTTAGGCTAGAACCGGCATTTCTTAGCTTCAGCTATAGGCCTGCTCTAAAGCTGTGTTCACAAATACCGGATAGGGCTTCTGTTCACAGATAAGAACGGTGATTTCAGAGTTTAACAAATGCGTCGCTTAGTGGAGCTGGGTCCCTGGGATGTCCAGGAGCTTCCACCGTTGGAAAAGCCAGCCCCTAGACAGAGTTTGGTGGCGGCAGGAAAAGCTATCCGCTACAGTATGAACACTAGCCTAAATTTGTCTCCGTTAGAGCCTTGATACTTCGGCTGTTTTGGTTTAAGGTTTGTTCCTGGCGTTATTTGCTGTGTTTAGATTGGCTACGTGATGGCGCATACATTATCGAATGTATTTGACAGTGAGTGATCAAAATACTAAGATGAAATGTTGCATGTTGTTTTTTCAGGCTTTCTATATTTGGGTTGCACGGGACGCTCCTATTGATGTCATTCAAGCGCTGTTCAATGTCCCTAATTTTGGCAGTATTCCAGAAAATTTGGTAGGAAATTCTTCTTCGTATCACTTTAATCTCTGACGGCTCAGTACTGAATAGTCAGCATTTCTTTTAGTTACCAGTTTAGAATAACTTTCACAATCCATGATCGATCGAAAATTTCAGACTCATGAAGGGTAGATATTCTTTTTTCAGTTTTTCTTACCCACTTTTCACCGAAGTGATTCAAAGTAGGTGATTGCTGAGTCGCAATATTTTGTTCTGTTGCAGGGTTCACTTCCAGTGTTAGAAAATCCCCAGTCAGAAAGAGTAAGGACATTTGTGGATTACTTGCAGTCACAGAGAACGTGTNAACCGGCATTTCTTAGCTTCAGCTATAGGCCTGCTCTAAAGCTGTGTTCACAAATACCGGATAGGGCTTCTGTTCACAGATAAGAACGGTGATTTCAGAGTTTAACAAATGCGTCGCTTAGTGGAGCTGGGTCCCTGGGATGTCCAGGAGCTTCCACCGTTGGAAAAGCCAGCCCCTAGACAGAGTTTGGTGGCGGCAGGAAAAGCTATCCGCTACAGTATGAACACTAGCCTAAATTTGTCTCCGTTAGAGCCTTGATACTTCGGCTGTTTTGGTTTAAGGTTTGTTCCTGGCGTTATTTGCTGTGTTTAGATTGGCTACGTGATGGCGCATACATTATCGAATGTATTTGACAGTGAGTGATCAAAATACTAAGATGAAATGTTGCATGTTGTTTTTTCAGGCTTTCTATATTTGGGTTGCACGGGACGCTCCTATTGATGTCATTCAAGCGCTGTTCAATGTCCCTAATTTTGGCAGTATTCCAGAAAATTTGGTAGGAAATTCTTCTTCGTATCACTTTAATCTCTGACGGCTCAGTACTGAATAGTCAGCATTTCTTTTAGTTACCAGTTTAGAATAACTTTCACAATCCATGATCGATCGAAAATTTCAGACTCATGAAGGGTAGATATTCTTTTTTCAGTTTTTCTTACCCACTTTTCACCGAAGTGATTCAAAGTAGGTGATTGCTGAGTCGCAATATTTTGTTCTGTTGCAGGGTTCACTTCCAGTGTTAGAAAATCCCCAGTCAGAAAGAGTAAGGACATTTGTGGATTACTTGCAGTCACAGAGAACGTGTCATGCTAACATATATATTCTAAGGTATGTTAATTATCGCAGAGAAAGTGATTCAGGTTCCCTAGCGAGACTCGAGACGTAGCATAATCCCTCAAGTTACCAATCAGCATTAAAGAATTTTATTAAAAAGACATCAGCTAGACTTCTCTTCAAACTCTAACCGAGAGTCTGTTCGTAAAACTAATTTTTCTTCCTGGAAGGGTGGTTAAGTTGGAGGTAACATGTAAGTGTGAATTACCCTTTTTACAGTAAACGCTATGGCGATAAGTGACATCCAAGAACTATCACACAGACTACAGCTACATGCACGCTGTTAAGTGTTATCAAGATTGATAAGCTAGAGCTTGCGTTGTCCAAGTCATAAAAAGGTCGTCTGCACCTCTTTAAATGTAAACTTTAAGAACGTGTGAGCGGTCCAACAAAAGTCCTGAAGCGAGAATGAAAACAAGTCTGTTCAGAGGCCAACTGCGTGACGTCTAATATGTAGCTGTCAGTGAAGAGGTAACTCCCTCTTAAAATTGGTATTTAAAAATGTCACAAACAAATCTACGCCCGTAGGCACGAGCCGCTTAGTAACTTTCATTGTAAGTTTCCTTTTGTTTGCTTAGATATGTTGTAACGTTATTAAACACAAGCCAATTTCTTTGATATCTTACTGTGCTTTTCTCTGCATTTTACAGGGAGGACAGTCGATTTAGAATGTTGTTCCTTCAAAACCTGGTGGATGACAGATCAGAGTCAGTTATGTCTTATTACGAGTTTCTCGTCCATCTTCAAAAGCAGATTTCCAAATGAGCTCTCTAATCAAACAGCGGGTCAGGTGATGATTCAGACAATGCAAAAGAAGCAATAAAAGGGATAATTCCGCTCTCAACCAACTCAGGGACAAATGAATGGCGTCTGCAGCACTCTGGAAATGTTCAATGTGGACGTAGATGAAAAGAAAAACGTACAGAGCTGACCCTTAGCAAAATTAAGACGATAGAAAGAATATACGGAGCAATGCGCAAGATCGATTTTACCTGTAACTCGCACATAAAGGATGAAGACATTTCAAACAAAAAGATGTTAGGTGTCTAGTTATAGTAGCCATAAGAAACCTGGGCAGAAATACACAATTTGTAGTTGCCTCTCCCACCCTATCCTCGCGCACAGAGCTCCAAGCTTTTTTCTTAAAAAATTGCTTCACGTGGCAAATAATGGAAAAAACTTTGGAGACAGCAACGGTTCCCCCTTAGGCCTGTTATCAAGCTATGGGATTGCGGGAATAATTCATTGCTATTGGAGATTATAGAAACCTGTATGGTTGGTAAAACTGCGCGACGGGATACGGTGTACTTTGTTTAAAAAACACTGCCTTCTTCTCTTACTGCTTACATTACGTCTGCGGATGTGAAACACTCGGACTTTTTGGGGATAGCATCACCAATTACGAACAATTTGTTGGTGGATTATGACCATACGGGAAAATTAAAAGTAAACATGGCCTGATGAAATACAAAGTACTATTAATTGGAAAAACCACCCATTTTTCAGAGATTTAAGCCTCGGGTTTGAATAATACTATTTATAATGTCTGTCAAATCTTTGTTAAAGTCGTTTCTGCTTGGTTATCTCTGAATCATCCGCAGTTACCCTCAGTTTTGATTGTGACAACTGAAATTACTCATCCGAACAGTGCGCATGCGCGATTGTTCTTTTGTTATAAAAAGCGGATGCTTACGAATTTTTATTCTGCGGATTTCTTTTTGTTGTTGTTTTCGTCAAAGGAGTTTTAGACTCAGATCAAGACAGTTTTAACTGAAATATTGAAACTTGTTGTCACGACGTCTTCGTCAGGCGAGTGTAACCATTTTAACGGTGGTAGGTACAGGCCTCTGTGGACTTAATTCCTGGGTGAATTTCTTCCTTTCTTTTTTTGTGTCGATTCTGTTCGAACAGTTTTGCTCTGAGTCTGAAATTCCTCTTGGCAATGTTTTGTTTTCAGAGTAGGAAAGCAAAAGAATTATATTTCTTACTCTGCAAATGAGACATTTTAACTACCGGTATTTAATTTTCCAGAAGGCAAATTTTGAAGTAAAGTTTAGATTTTAAGGCACGTTTTAATATACGTAGCCAAAAGGAAAAAAAACAGTTGTCGTCGATGAGATTTTAATAGGACGATTATTTTTGCGCGTAGTTTTTTTTTTTGTGAATTCGCACCGTTTCGCCATTGGAATAAGATATCATTAAGAGTTTTATTAATCTTGATTTTCATGGTTAAAAACTGACAGTTGTCATTGAGGTCAATGAGCAGTGCCAGTTAGAAGTTACCCTGCGAGCAGTGGTTTCAGCGTCCGGCCTGGAGAAACCACTGCTCGCGGGGTAGCTTGACGTTATGTCAAAAAGACAAGTTTCTTTAGACGGGGGAATAGAACTCACTGTTAACCTTTTAGTTCGAGGTGATAGATTTTCAGCATTTCAGCTAACTAACCAAGCTGGAATGCAATGGTTTGTCGGCAACCAATGGACTGGTTGCTTGTGATTACCAACTTCAGAGACATTAAAAAGTATTTATAAGATTTTATTTCGTTGTCTTATTGAGAGTAGGGGTTACTAAAAGCCATAGTACAGATCGAATGAGGCCGCGCAAATACAGAGGAAGTCTGTTCGGTTATCCGGGTGTTTTTTGTTGTTGCGGAAACTATTGTTGGTTAGCTATTGATTTGTGGCGTGGGCATTATTCAGTGTGTGTTTCAATCTTTTGTTTCATCTCGTCATTTGGTGATTGCATCCATCCGCTACACCTGCAAACTATCCGTTATCCCGGCCCGAACTACCACCTCTTAACACGACCAGCGTGCTTCTTTGAGAATCACCGGAAAGTTGTTATCAAGAGCCATGGCTCTTGTTGTTATCTAAACGCCCTGCGATCAAAGGTTTCTTTCTGGCCTGACTTTTAGCATGTGGGGAGTTGTTTGCGTCGCTGTCCATTTGTTTACGCCCCTGAGAGGAAGGAAAAAAAAACAAGCCAACTACGTGAATGTCAGCGGCGGGAATGACCTCGTACATCAAACATACTAAAACCCACAGCGGAAAGAAACCTGGCTAGCAGAGTATTGCTATGCTTGGATTTACTCCAAAGGAAAGATATCCAACAGAATATCGAGAATGAAAGCAATTTGATCAGTTTGGTCATAAATTAGAGACGCCCAACGATCGGTTTAGTGTTTTAAACGCTGTTTTGAGTGCCAGTGAAGCTGCTCTGCTCTCTGTGTTGCGGTTCTGTCATTTTAGGGCACCTTTCCCATTTTCGAGAATATGAGGGTTTTCGCATCACCTATCTGTATCAGAAAATCTTAGATTACCGTTAATGACTATTGTAAAAAAAAAAAAAAAATTTTAGGGGTTCTTTAACAACAAGCCTGCACTTTAGTGTATTAACGGGAAATGTTAAAAATGGAAAATCCATCTTCAGAAGATCTTAGATAAATATAAAAACCCTCAAAATCTGACGTGAATGGAGAAGTCATCTAAAACTTTTAGCCTCTCTCGAGTCAGTAACAGATTTTTAGGTAATATTTGCTTCTTTGAATTTTGTACAAAACAGTCATTTTGCTTTCAGTGTCATTGGATAGTATAAGATGTCACAAACGTTTAACTCTGTGAGTTTATGGAAGAACAGTTGCTTTCTGGATGAGCTAGGAATACTTTTATGGGACTACCATATTGCTATGCAGTTCCATCGCGTTGGTTTTCCGTCAACTAAGAGCGCTTTCCTAAAGTCAGAACTGGCCGGACTTGCCTACGTGTAACCGCACCCTCCTCGCTCCGTTTTTCCTTCGTCGGGGGGAGCGTGCGGTTACACATAGGTTATGGCCGAACCAGTCATTTCGTCGATGAAGTAGGCTTTCCGCAAGAGCTTTTGCTGAAAAACCAACTACTCCGCGCATACTTTTTAGGATTTGACTGATCTGACTGTATAGTTTTGATAAAAATGAAATTCTCACTACGACGGGAATGGTCTGGCAGATGGAAAGCGCCCTTAGATCGAGTTATCCCTAGCCTCACTTCCACTCAAGGGCTAACTTTTGGGCTAAGGTGTAGCCTTCACCGTTGCAAGCGTTTCCACACTTCCGTTTCTCGATTGGAAACGCTTGCTACGCAGGCTAAGGTGCTTTGCACACAACTGTAAATTGTCCTTTTGAAATGTAGGTAGGTAAGAACCAGACTACAGTATCGTCTGCTGTATACTTGAGAGTGCCTCATAATATTTGATAACGTCAATAACATGAAGAGCTTATGAGAGGTTAAGCTTCCTCGAACTACGGGCTAGAGCTGTTTCACATCAATTAAAGAAAAAATGGCGAAAAGTCGAAGATGGAAAAATTTTATGAACTGTTTTCATACTTACTCAATAATTTAATCGTCAGTTTTTTCTTATAAGAGGAAAGGGATTGAGAGTTGATGACCTCGTTGTCAAGTGAATTAAAAAACTTAGGTCCTTGAAAAAAGGGCAAGAACTTCTTAGTGTTTGTTCGACAATACGGTAGACGGTAGGCCTGGGAATTTCTTGTATTGTAAAAGTGGAATTGATTGCTTTGAGAGAAATTGTTATTAAACCTTGGAGGTAAGAATGAATTTTTGCAAGAATACATAGTTTGCTAGTTGAATAACTTCATAATAAAATGACACGAGACTTCTCTGACTTTTTTCACTTTATTTGCTACAAATAATATATCACAGTTATTTATATTCCCGTGCTTTCTTTAAGAAAACTAGATTCAAACTTCCAACAAATCTCGACCTTGATAGGATCTAGTTTGAGCAGCCTTGCCACAGGCCTCCCACTCTTTTTTGCACTTCACCATCATACAGTCATGAGCAGGCTTCAAATCGACGTTAAAATCTTTGTAACTGGCCTGGAAATTTGACAAAGAGATAGTTACTTAGGGGACTATACTTAACACAATTGTTCCTCTCTACCTATCAAATACATCTGTGGTGTCAATTAACACTTTAAGCCCCAGTATCCACATACAGACTAATCTCTATCATTTGTTCAAGATTTGGTCAAAGATCAAATCATTTCCCCTTCGACCATCATTTCATCAATTCTCATAACTTTTTCTCTTGATCATTGGAGAGATTCCGCAAACGGCAAACATCAGATTCACGCTGAGAATTTCTCAAAATAGAAAATGAGCAGATAAAAGCAGCTAAAAAAATTCTTATGGATAAAAAATTGCATGAAACTACTAATTTATGTGTAGAAATGATGAACAGTAAATGACAATGGGGACGGAAACTTCATCATGTGGTACAAATTCACGTTTGCCGTTTGACGTAAACGTGATGCTTAACCTCTCTATTGATACTGTAAGCAGAAAATAGATTGTTTTTACATGACGTCACGGTGACCACATTTGTGTTCAAAACAATGAATCGGTGGCCAAGTTTGTGCACCAAAAAAATCCTGTAGGAATTGAACTCTTTTCACATGTTAAAACTTACTTTTATTCCAAGCAATTTGTAAAGCTGCTGACCACGAGGCTGAAAGCGATTTATTGAGGTTCTTCATAATTAGGACTAATAGAGTTAAGGGAGTGGTTTTTTATGTTTTTTTTTATAAATTAACAGATCACTTGTTCTATAACATGATGCACGTCTTTGCTAGAAGGACACTGTGATATCCTGTGAATTTTCCTCAAAATTTTGTTAATTTGGAAAAAGAAAGTATAAAGAGTGGTGCTGATGCACGTCTTTGTTGGAAGGACATAATGTGATATTCTCCAAATTCTCTTCCAAATGTTGTTAATTTTAAAAAAGAAAAGTATAAAGGGATACAAGAATAATATTATGACAATTTACCTTTAGGTCACATACATCAGTGGCTTCACAATCAAACTGGATATTCTGTTTTTAAAGAAAAACAAAATAATCTTAACAATTAGCATTAGTGAACTACAAGGGAAACTGACTCACTATGTAATTTAACCACAAATTCATTTTAAGTTTTTGTTGACTACAAGCCATATGAATTAATGCACAGGCTGGAAATCAGTACAGCAGGCCCAAAATGCTACAAGGAGCCACGCAGGGCTTTACTGAAGTACTAACCAGCTTTCATACACCCAGTCTTTATTAGATCGTAAAGTTTGTGAAGACCACCCAAGCAGGAAAAATACTGCTGGATCTGGCAGTGCCTGAGGCTAATACATGTCATGGCAGTTACCTTTCTACAAAGGATTCTCCTGCTCTTACAAGCAAGGCACTAGTGTATATTTTGTGGTTCAATCATTTTATCTTTTAGTTTTTATTTTCCTTTACTTCAAACTCATTGCCACACATATTACCATACTTAATGTCATACTGAGAGACAAAAGGTAACAAAATTTAAATCAAGGATTAATAACTGAGCCACAACATATATAACAGATCTTTTATGTTATTTAAAAGCCTGGATGGTTGCATGCTTCTTAAGATCAACATCGTATCTTCTTCTCATTTAAGTGACCAATCACAGCTTCAACTCATTACCAGAACCCATTCATTCAGCAAACTCATCAAGTTCTTTCAAACATAAGTCCATGCAGTAATCTCTTCACAAAATACTTGTCATAGTCAATAATTTTGTATTCATTCTCTTTTTATTTTTGTTATTCATCTTAAATCCACTTCTTAATTACATATAGTTTTACTGATATAAATATATATATATATATATATATATATATACAAATTTGTCAGAGCACTGAGATTTTTCATGTGATCAGCTCAAAGATCAGACCCATTATCATCATTATATTTATCATCATCATTATTTTTATTTCACATATACACACGCGCCCCAATTATAAAATTGAATAGAAAATAATAAAAACCTTATTGCATCCTTCTCCCTTGATCCAACTGGCAGTTGCCCACTTGCAAATACACCAGGTGGGCTCACTTGGTGGACATCTTGGTTTGCCATCATTTTCATCGCCATAATAACCTACATGTACATTAATTAACACAAAAATGTAAAAGCGGTAACAGATCAAAGGAAAACAAATTACTTTTTAAAGGCACCAACATTATGAGTGTTTAGATAACTTTGAGTACAGTGAAATGTTAATTGAAAGACTTGTTGATGTATAGTATTTATTGCATATATAAGAAAACAAACAAATGCATTGCTTTGGTTATATAATCCAACTATGGTGTAAGAAACAGACAGGCCCATGAGCAGCTCTCCAAGATCTGCTACTCTTAAAAGTCTTGCTTGCGTGATCAGCAAGACTCATAATCTGCAAGCATTTTTTTCTTCGTATTTAGTACACAAACAACTGTTTCGGTCCTAACGGAGACCATGGAAACTGGGAATAAGTATTGTTGTGTGACCGAAGCCATGCATGTTTTGGGAAGAAAGCTTAGGTATACCACTTTTCCGGATTGGGTCTGTCCACGAATTCTATTGGTTGAAAGAGTTGATTACTTTGGAACAAGTGAACACTTTGGTGGTCAAAAAAAAGAAGAATCTTAATTAGCAAAAGACTAACTGGTCACATGTTGTAAACTTTCATTGCATGCAAATGAGTCTCGTGATGAGCATGCGGTTTATTTTCAGCGATGATTGAAATGATGTGCCATGTAACTCACTTTTTTGATCTATGGCAATGATGTAATTTCTGTGGAATCAAGGCCCTTGAATTTTCGTATATTTATCCTCATCTCTTGATCTAATCTCCAAGCAAGCGAGACTTAAACACCGCTGGAAGAGCGTTCATGTTTAAGAGTGATCATCCAGTGTATTTAGTTGTTTAATCCAAGAACAAAGCTTATTTTAGACAGTTCACAGTCCCCTAATTTTCTGTAAGACTGCCGAGATCGGGTGCTTTGCGTACTGGTAGCCATCTTGGTTTCATATGTACCGAGGGGGTGGGCGCCAGGGTTTATAGCGGAAGGCCGGTATTGCCTCCTCTCAAACTGTCCTCCGCCTCCTAAGGACATTTGACACTCGTTCCCAGGCTAGACTCAGGACATATGAATCCTAGATGGTCACCCCATGAAAGCAAAGTGCTGGATCTCGACAAGGATCACAGGGGATCGACTGTGAACAGTCTAGGCTTAATAAGAAAATCTTAATCTCAAATTTAAGTTATTAACTGATTAGTTTGAACCAATAATTATTTACTGTAACAAATATTATTACTATAGTGTCTTGATCTATACTGTTAAGTCTCTGAGAAGTCATATATGTGTAGACCGAACTGTGGGTTTGTTTGGTTTAACTCGATCAGGCTATATTATACTCACTAGGTGATCCACACCATGATGTTTGTCCTGTGAATTTCCAAAATGAAGTATCTGGAACTCCTATGCGGGCACAGACTCTGTGTGTGAGGTCATGATTGCAACGCCTAGTATTCCAAGCAATTTTGTAATAAGTAAATCACATCATGACAAAGACACATGCAGCTATCATGATTACAAAGGCTTAGGTTTGGCAAGTTTGAAATTAAATTGAAATTCATTTATTGCAAAAAATAAATAATATCATTTTCATTATTTTTGTATCCAATGCTTACAATATGCCCCTACTAATTACCATAATAGGGAGAAAAATAATAATAATAATAATAATAATAATAATAATAATGGGGAGAGGTCACAACAAGGTGATTATTTCAGTTGAAAATACATATTATTTATTACTGGTAAGTTTTACTCCCTCTGCATGTACTTCGATCATTTCCATAATAATTTAAGGTCTCGCTCTAATTCAAGCTAAGGAGAGTTTGACAACAACAACGACGACATAATAACGATAATAATAATAACTGACCTGTCACCCCTAGTGTCACCTGGACAAGGCTTTAATGACCACACATAGTCAGAGAGTGGAGCCATGAACACCAATAACCAATAGCACCGCAACATATCTGACTGTCATAAATGCATCATCAGGACTAAATAATTTTTAACAATGTATATTATAGGAT
Organism: Porites evermanni; assembly: GCA_942486025.1. Lineage (NCBI taxonomy): Eukaryota > Metazoa > Cnidaria > Anthozoa > Scleractinia > Poritidae > Porites > Porites evermanni. The sequence continues at coordinate 573,246 of CALNXI010000076.1, read as the reverse complement.
AGAAAAAAAACTATGTCAATTTCATTTTAAAGAAGTGAAATTTTAATAGCTTTCCATATAAATATACATGCTCTGATAACAAAAATGTGTTGCAGGGGAAGGGTGCTCTGAATATTTTTAATTAGTTGATGTGTTTTAATAAGAGCAGACTTGCGATTATGATCAGCTCTCTTCAATAAACTCATTTGTCATAGTCCATCATGAATAATAAAATTGTGGAATACAAGAAACGAAAAAACTATTTCAATCATAATTGTTTTTCCTCATTCTACTCAAGTGTTATTTTTACACAGGGAACCCAATAAACTGTGTCACTCATGTGGGAATATTAAAAAATGTTCTTATAATCGCAATAGGTTACACACTGTGATGAATATATAAATATTCAGTTAAAAATGTATTTAATTGAAATATTGTGTGCATTGTTATTCTTATAGCTCAAAATGGCAAATCAACGTAGTAATTTGAGGTTGTTGCATTATTTTGATGTCTACCTTCAGGAGTGTCTATCAGAGAAAGTCTATTGTTTAATTAAATGGTCATACTAGTCTCTGTAAGTCCACAGTAAGAAAATTCATCAGCCAGCCATAACTGCTGCACACCACAACATATCAGGGAATTAAATTAACATCTCCAATTTCCTGTCCTGGAGGATACAGCGAAATTCCAAAAATAAGCCCGGGCTTATATTTTTCAAAGGCCCTTTTTGAGGGGCTTATTTTTGGAGGGGCTTATATTCGAAGGGGCTTATCTACGGAGGGAAGTTTGCATTTCAAAATCGATTGGGCTAGCCTTATAGTTGGAAGTAAATTTACTGTTTTTGCTATGTTTTACTTTGTATTTGAGGGCAATTTTCCAAGTACAAGCCCCCGGGGGGCTTATATTTGGAGGGGCGATTTAATGGAGGGTTTTTTGCATTACCGGTTTGGGGGGCTTATATTTGGAGGGGCTTATACATGGAGGGGCTTATTTTCGGAATTTTACGGTAGGTTAAGTGTTGAAAACCTTTTATTACTCCAGCTAAAGCAAAGCAATCTGCACTTCAGAACCAAGTTCACTGCTACCATTAAACTTTAAATGATTGTGTACTTAGATGAATAAACTGTATAACTACAGCTTCACTATACACATGTCCAAGTGGACATGGGACCATCATTTGCACTGAAAGACACAGAGATTGAGAGAGCACATGAGGGGCAAGCATTGACACCATTTTACACGCTTTTCCATGTAAACAATTTCCAGTTGGCTGCTTTTTGGTTCGGGACATTAGTTCTCCACTTATCTGTGAGGAATTCCAAACGATTAAGAAAACAGTATTAATTTTGGAATTAACAACTCTAATGAAGGGAGAATAATATTTTGTTCTGTATACAAGAGTATAGATATTGTTTTGCCAGCAATAAAAGATGAGCTGGAGATGATATAATACCAATTTTGCATAAGAGGGTATTTGTCACAAGGCATCTGTTTAGTAATTTATACTGAAATTCGCGAGTCTTTGTATCCACGGCAACACGATATGGCAAGCTATAATTTTTTTCCAATTCAAAGCGTCATTAACAAAATGAGCATTAAACTTTAGTTTAGCAGTTGGTGGAGTGACGATTCTGTTTCGAAGTTCTTCATAAACAATTTTCGAATACGCTTTTTCAAGTAAAATAACTTGACCACTTAAGCTTAACTTAATCTCATCATGCAAATTGAATGGTGTGTCACCTGTCGAGATGCAGGTTTTCAACCATTCATGCCATTGAGTTGGTAGAGCCTCTATTTTAAAGAGACAAGCCTAAAGGCTTCCAAGGGCAAAAGGTGCAAGACTCTCAACTCACTTTTGATTATAAGTTCATTTTTATTTGAGATTAAATCACCCACTCAAAGGATCCCTAATTTCTAAGCGAGATTTCGAAAATACACAGACTTGTCACCGAAACAAATAAATTTGTTGTTCCATAAGATAACTTTTGACAAGTCTTTTCCATTTAAATCCTGTATATTTAAATTATTTACAGCAGAGCACTTTACAAAACATTTTAAGCATTCTTCATGAAAGGCTGGTAATTTGATTGACAATTTCTTCAAATCAAAGTCACAATAGGATTGTTTTCCGTCCACTCGGTTGATCATTTGACAATTTCTTGCAGCAAAGTACTCTTTGTCTTTCAATTATGGAATTTTAATGTGGGGCTTTAACTCCGCCATCTTCGATATCACTAGTAAGTGCAGAGCGTTTAACGTTATCCTTTCCTTTCCAGATAAAATCAAAGATGGATAGAATCCAAACCCTTAATTCTCTATCGGCACTCTCTGAAAAATGAGATCAGCGGGGTTGATTTTTCCTCGGCACCTTATCAGTTCACATTTTGTCAGCTTCTCTGTCTTCTCTGGAGAAAACATCCATTCCTCCCTATTCAAAAACCTGCCATCCTTACGGTGGCTGCGGATAAAAAAACGAAATGTCCCCACAGAGGTTTTGACTGGGCTGGTTTGAACATGAATAATGCAGTAAGTTTACATAATTTTGAACGATAAAACTTGTAAATGTGATCAATAGGACAACATAATGGTTTTTAAATGATCATTAAATGAGATCGCTTTCTTGTCCAAATAAGCTTAAGGATTCTTGTCACGTGTATTGACTAGAGTTTAAAAATTCTCATGTAAACGTCAACGACGGACTCTTCAAGAGTGAAAGCCCCGTAATATATAGCCGCAAGCAATGCCACGAAATCGGTCACGAAATAAACGAAGACAGGTTTTACCTTAGGGACGGATATTTTCCATTTTTAAATTCCCTACAGTATTTTTCAACTCCGTTAATCAACAAATGCAGATCATCGGTCAATACGTTAAAAAGCTAACGGAAGAGTAGTAAGAGTGGTTTATCAATGGGGTTACGTAACACTTACGAACTATTTGTGGTTTGTGAAGCTTTAGACCCCGGTGGAAAGCAAGGATATGTAAAATATTACAAAAAGACGCCAAGCGATAGCAGGCAAATCTCATTACCTTGATCGATATCTTAAGCCCAAGTTGAGGAGCAAGTCTGCAAACACTCTGAGTTACGTGGAGGTGCGAGTCAGCATTCGATTCAACCTCGTTCCCAGGGGAAGAAAGACCTGGGAACGAGGTTTGTACTTGTCTGGGCAGCTGCAAAGGGCAGCTGTCCAATCAGAAGCATGAAAAAGTTTTCTGCCCAAATATGGAATAGGAGAATTGAAGGCACATGTGTACGTGAATAAGGAAGCCCTTCCAGTATCGACATCCCGACGTATTACCAAGACTCGTATTGAATTCAACTATTTTATTCACAACTGCTTTTTAATAGATCAATAAGTGTAGCCTGGTAGCGGTGAGATATAACAAGGAAGACACGTTGGAGCTTTGTTTACAGTAAATAAATTGAGTACTTTGATTAACTTCATACATCTGAACTTTTAGCATGTTAACACATGTTATGTAACATGTTATGTAACATGTTAAATAAATATATTTTATATCAGTCAGTTAATCACTTCTAAGGCAAATAGTGCAACAGTTTTTAACGGCTGCCCTCCTCAGCAGCAACAGCAATCTCGGCTCATTTTTCTTGTAGACGCGGATTTTTTAAAATTAACATTTTCTTTCAGATAGAAGGCAGCAGGGAGGGCATAGGTCTTGCATTCCCTACACAGAAGTTGGCCTTAAAAAAAGATAATACTAATAAAATGAACTTGAATATGAGACAGAAATTAATATGGTTCAGAAGTTCCAACCACGCTTCTAAGTGAAGGAGCTCTAAAAGTGTAAAAATCAACAGCAACAACGACAAGATCGAACAAGAAATTTGATTGAATTCATAATCCACTCAGTGTTGATTGACAATTACAAATAAACAGTTCCCACTCAAAAAGCTAAGGAACTAATCGGGGTGAGAGAAAGAAAGACATATTTTCATTTCATGTTTGAGAAGAATGACTAGACAACAATGGTGACATATAACTTACAATAAAATAAACAAATCGGGGTAGGACGAGAGACTACGTCACGATGAAAACTAGAGAAGTAACTTAACTTCAGTAATGTAGAAAATAACTTTATAAGACGGGGGAGTTTAAAAATATCTGTCTCAATTCTGTCACTGCAAGAAATCCGGAGATGAATCTATTATTATTCTTTTCCCGAAAATCTGATCGCTTGATATTAATGAACGAAACTGAAACTGCTGTAGGTAGATTGAAATTATGTTTATACGGTTGTGCTTCCCTTGAGGAACTCGTCCCAGTCCTCCCCTCTCCGCGTATTCTCCTCCCAGAAGCCTGGGAAATGTTCCTTCCAAAACAAAAATGGCGGCAGTTTAGAATTGGAGTGATGAAGCTTCACAGTGATTGTAACATTGCAATTTGATTTGTTAGCTTAATTCAAAAGACGAGACTAAAAATATAATGCTATAGATACTGTTGTGGGATACCTTAGAAAACGGATTGTGGCGGTCGATTTTGGAGAAGCTCTGCTTGTTTGGTATGAACTCAGCGGTAGCACAGGTTTAAGTCACACTTTCGCGTTGTTTTAAAATCACACCTGTTAGAGAAAACATCTTAGCAAGTCTCGCTGTGTTGCATGTTTTGAAACCTTAAAATAAGAGACATTGGAAAAATACAGAGCTTAGATTAAATAGAGCGTTTAAATATCTACAATTTGATATGATATCCCACGACATCATTATTTGACGTGCGAAAAGTACTAAATTAAAGGTTATACCTGGTTATATAAAGAAAGCAACATTTATGATTGTTATTCTTCTTCCTTTTCGGCAGATATTTACGGTGCCATATGGTTTCATGGCAATCTTCAAATGCTAATTTTGCCCTACACTTTTTCCACCAATGCAGTGCCAATGGCGTTTCCTCACACACCTGCCATATGAAAAAATATTCGTTACAATTGAATGACTTTTTCTCCTTATTTGTCTCTGGGAAGCATTTATGGCAGCCAGCGAAGCCCAAACACTATGTTAATAAGACGCACTCTCCTCGCAAAGCAGACCTGGAATTTAAATTTGGATAAATAATCTACGCGAGGCTCTTTTGAACATGGCGATCAAATTAAGACGGCTTTTCGCTCTTTTCAGCGTCTTTTGTGTGTTGCCTACAACAGCTGGAACACTTTCGCTGGACGAGTAAGTTGGGACTTTAAGGCGTGTGAAATTTCAGTCCATGTCAAGATGTGAGGGGATTTTCTTTTATTTCCTCACAGTGTAAAGACATGGGCGAGCAAGACAGGAAGAGATATACTGACATTTTTCAACGAGACGACCAAATTTAAGAAACTTCAAAAGGTAGCATTGCACTGTTTGCTTTTCGTAACGTTGCTCACGCTTTTATATAACTTCTGTATACTGTTAATAGCGGAAACAATGCTTTTAGCTTTTACCAGTTGCCTGACGCGTTAATTTTGTCTTTTGACGATTTTTGGCTTTCAGAAGTACAATTCTTTTGGATTGCCGGTCATTGAGAAAAATGGAAGTGCCATTGTGGATGATATGAAACAAAACCTTCAGGATGTTTTGGTGCAAAAAGTAAAGTCCATCAAGGTTTGTTTCCGCTGTCTGTTGGCGGCATAAATGACTGTGAGTAAATATTCTCGGTGTAAAAAGCATTATTTTAAAACTCTCAACTCTCGTCAGTGTCTCGTAATCTTTTACAGTAGGGCCTCAGGAAGCTGTTTCAATTCGTACGATTGCTCCCGATTCGGGTGGACATTCGTCTCGCTTTTCACGGTATTAAATTACTAGTAATAGTTGACACTACAGCTGCCCCCGCTCTGTATATTGTCGGTCAATAGCATTCTTGTTCGTTGTGTAGCTCTTTGAAATATACCGATTCATAAGGAAGATTTTCACACATATTCCATACAATAGGTGAGATAAATACAGGAAACGCAAGGTGCCATGCACAGTTTCAGGTCGATTTACACAGCTTTGATCAAAACATTCTCAGTTTCGAGAATAGTTTATTCTAAACCATAAGAAAACATTTAATTAGAAGTTGAATTTTTCGCTATATCTCTTTCACTTTTTACATTCAGTTCATTTTATTTGCCGGAAAGGAAGCCTTAGAAATTAAAAGGACGTTTGATCAATTCTAGTCTTATTTTAAACTTTATAGCGGAAGGACATCTGTGAGTAGGGAATAAGTCAGCACAGAATTTGATTGTCGGCGAATTTCTGTAATCGTCCATCGTTCTGCGAGTGAGAAGCTAGCCGTTGTTCACTCGTCTTGCTTGTTTGGGGCTGAGTCTTATTCCGGTCAAAGAGAAAGAAAGAGTATCTGGCAAGGTTTCCAATGATCATTAAGATATGTGAACTCGTGTCTGGCAAATTCTCCAAGTGTTTATATATACACAGTTATGCGCACCTTATAACTTCTTCTGCGCTTAACGAGTGTCGTTAAAACTTTTGTCCATAACTTTCACTGAAACAACTGCTCCACAGAATGTCACTGATAACACGTAACGCAAAAGAGTGTCGAAGTATGACTGCACAATAAATGTCACAAAATCTACCTAAGCGGTCCCTTTGGGATGTTCAGTCTTTACGTCATCCTAACCATTTCGTACTTGTTGGCGCAAACAATAGAAACGTCATCATTACCTACCGATTCCTCGCGGCCCAGTTCAAGGAAATCGAGATTTTTTCTATATTTGACTGTATGACTGTATATTTCAGCTGTAAGTACTTTCCTTAATATACGCGCGAGTTACTAGAGTGCCTCCTCGGGATTTCGCCTTCTGGCCGAAATCCCTGCGGAGGCAATAAAAGGTGCAGTCAGCCATAAAATTAGACGCCATCGAGTGCGTTCGACCCCCGCTCATAAAAATAAAAATTGAAACTTTCATGATACATGATAAAGTTATATTATTTTTATGAATAGTTTTATAAATATGAACAAGACAGGATAAAGGGGACAGAGAAGGCATCCTCCATACACACCCTATTCCATAGGTAATTCGTCTCGAGTTATTTTTAAGACCACAGATCCCAAGGGAGATCACACAACAGCCAATCACATAGCGCGAATGTGTTCCGCGTAGATGACCCACGCTCAGGGCCACGCGTCCTTCACGAATTGAGGCAGAAAAAAATGGCGGAAGACGCGGAGAGCAATATTGCTATTCGTTTTGTCGACGAAAACGACTGGAGAGAGATTTCTGCTAAAGCTGTGTCAGCGAAATGGAAATTAAAAAAGAATCGCCCTTCCTCTCTTGTATAGAGCTAACAGTACAGCAGGGAAATCCATAACACAGTGAATATTCTCTCAGGATCATTTATAATTTAAAGTTTGAAGAGAGCAATTTCTGGTTTGATATTTATTCTTTTATTATTCAACAAAAATAACACTTGGTGTCCTATAATAATAATAATAATAATAATAATAATAATAATTATTATTATTATTATTATTTAATAACTTCTAGAGCGCTATTTACATTCACTGATCAACAGCGCTTAACAACTTATAAAAACTACAATAAAAACTAATTACATGTACATGAATATTACTTGCTACTTGTTTTATGGTACAAACGACCGGTTTCAATAGACCGACGAAATTTCTCATTTTATTAAAGCACTGAGGTTACGATAACTTCGAGTTAAACTTATTTCACGGGTTGTCAAAGAGTCGAGCGATTCCCTTCTCCCAGGTGAGCGCCGACTCATTTCGCTTCAATATTCAGAAATGCTCTCGATCTCTTTATGCTTTCATTGCCTTTCGCCCGACATGTTTCGCATGGCGTTTAGTCATGCGAAACCTCCACGAAACATCCCCGCAGCGCGCGAGGTAACTTTATCCCGATTCTAAAAATAACTCGAGACGAATAACCTATGGAATAGGGTGTGTATGGGGGATGCCTTCTCTGTCCCCTTTATCCTCTCTTGATATGAAAGGATGTTATTCAAATAAAATCAACAGAAATTTGATTCAATAACCAAAAAACGTTGATTCACATCGATAGCTCCGATTTCACAACGTAATTCTGGCTTGATAAGCAATGAAGAAATGCATACATGCATGTAAAATCGAGGACATGCCTTTACAACCCTCTATAATTTATTCCTGTCCTTGACAGATTCCCCAATCTGCTTTTTTTCCAGTAAAACCTTCGTTGTAGTTATATTCTGATAGGAAACCGCGTGCGTGTCAAAAGCTCGGGAATGGCCCGGTGGTTGGCAAATGCCCGGTCCCCGGGCAGTGTAAAATTTGCAAATGCCCCACCCCCGGGACTGCCAAGGCGGGCAAATGCCCTGCAGTAGCCCGGAGGGGGGGGGGGGGTGCTGGG
>CALNXI010000076.1:549862-564195 GCA_942486025.1 Porites evermanni | reverse complement strand
TTAAGAAATGGTAAACGTGCAGCGTGCAACCATGGAGTTATGGATGCACGCGGGAGGTTGCTAAGCACGAAAGAAGCGTAAGAGTCGCACGAGGCGATAGCCGAGTGCGACTCTAGCTTCTTGAGTGCTTAGCAAACCTCCCAAGTGCATCCATAACTCCATGGTTGCACAGCTGCAACGTTTACCATTTCTTTTATAACATAATCAAAAGAGAAAAACATTATTTTCCATTTGCCTTCGGTTGAGTCATCGGTCCGAGTTCATGTATGGTGCTATCTGCCCGCGCGTAAACAAATCATGTTCTATGTTTTTCAAAAACTTGCCTTTGAGTTTTTCTTTCGCTGAATCAACCGTTCTCCGTCCTCAGGTAAACTGCCAAACGTTTTTCGTTGTTATTCTGAATGGCATCTGTCTACTTGCTCTTAATATTAGGGTAAAAACTTTGAGGGAACTGAAAACTATAGCTGCAACTATAAACACCAGCTAAAAAGACTCTAAAAAATAAGCTAAAACTAAATAAATGAAATAATTATCAAGCTTATTTATGTGACAATTTTTGAAATAAACGCAAAGTAGAAATGAGAAAATTTGACTGTAATTCCTTTAGAATAACAGGTAACACTAATTTTAAAAAGAAATTAACTAGCTTTGTATCGAAATCTGTCTGGGGAAATCCAGCTATGAAAGTTAAAGTTGAAACTGAAATTCGCCGACACACAGCCGGCGCTGAAGCTGTTGTTTTTCGACCGTTCTCCGAACGACTGTTATGAATGAACACCGAGGAACAAAATAATACACACAGAAGTTATTTTTTGAAAAATTTATTTGAAAACTCAAATGTTTCTGTACTCAAATGAAATTCGCTTATTCCAGCGTTATGTGCCCGTTTAAACTCAACTAAAATTTTTAATCGATGCGATGAAAACTTCACAACAAAGCTGTCTCGAATTTGAGCGTGTTTCTTAAAATATTTGCTTGAATTTAGCATCAGCCTGACCGAAAAGTCAATAACACAATGCTAATTGATAATTTTCCCTTCCAAACAGACTTTCTCTTCTATAAAAAAAACACAAAATGTACCTTAAATCTTCGCTCGCACGATTTTCCTTCAGCAGATTCTAGCCGCGAGGAAAACAGTGATTCATTCATCCAGGGCAGATTTGTCGCTTGATCTTTTGTCTTTTTTCCTTCAAAACGACAGCTTAGTATTTTCTTCAACTTCCACTTTCATCTGTGCATTTCATCGGTGTATTTTACCGTCAGGAAAGGAGATTTGTTGAATTTGCCTAAATTTTACCGCGCTAGCTCAGTTTCTTAGCGTGCACCCACGGGAAAATGGTAGTGGCGGACTGACCAATCAGAGCGCGCGATTTAGTTTTGTTATGTTATAATGACTAATCAAATGCCTGCGTTGCTGGTACACCGCGCTCCGTGAACACGAGCTGTGGTGATGTTATTACAGTCCCTCTATTTTTCTGGGATGGACTAGCATCCCATTCAGGGGGGAGTATCAATACTCCTAGGCATGATTCATGCTAAGGAAACCGGGATAAGCTCCTGAGCCATGTGGGCCATTTGCTCATGTGTGCCTTTACCTTTTTACCTTTTTAGTCTAACAGACATTCTTCAATATAGCAGTTGTTTTCTGCGGAGTTGTATCTTACTCTAGCTTATATTTCTTCTTCCTAAAACCTGTGAAATGTTTCACTGTTTTCTCCAGCTCTACAATAGACAGCTGAGCTAATGTAACGTCATCACTTGTGTTTTTTGGTTGCTGTCCCTTTTTCCGTGTATTCCTCATGAAGTGAGGCCGAAGTGCTTGCGAAGCCGAGATTTATTATGTTGTTCTGTCCTTGGATTGCAGAGCAAGGCAGAAACACTAGTTACCTTTATATAATAATATTTTATTGTATAATTCTTGGTTGGTGTCTGCATGCAATGACTTCATTTGGTCATCAAGAAATGCTTTTGGCAATTTCTCCACACTCCATGGTGGCCAACCTAGTCAATTGTCATTGATGTGAGAATCTCTTTATGTCAGGTAATAATTAATAAAAACATGTAGCTACCTTTGTTATTTCTTGTTTCAGAATCTTGCAAAGAAGACTCAAGCATTAAGGCATAATTACACCTATGAAAATCCCACTGAAGTAAGTAAAATTAAAGCTGTGGCATATGTCATTTTCTAGTGTACTAAATGGTGTATATTGAGAACAATGACTTTAGTAAAGATACTTTACATGCCTTAACTTTACATTGGTGCAGAGACCAATGCATTGACTAGGTTTTAGCCACATAAATGAATGCAGAGCTAGATCTCAGATTAACTTAGTAATCATAACAACAACTTACATGACCATCGACAAATACCCTAAGTGATTTTACTGGTAAACTCCATTTTGTATCTTCTGCTGAGAAATAACTTTTAAAAAAGCTGATTTCACATATGCAGTAGAGAATGTGGCTATCATCTTCATCTGAATTGCTAGATTCGTACAAATTTTTTTCAAACAATTCAGACTTTTGGAAAAACATGATGGAATTTAGAACGCTTGAATCGTGAAATTTAAAGCCCTCTTTTCATATTCTCTTTTATAAATCCCCAAAAATAATCACAAAATCTGGTATCCTGGAAATTAAGTACCAGTAAGGTAAATATAGATCATGGTTATTAGAGTTAATTTAAAGTGTTGTAATATTAATAACTATCCCGGTATTCTGCTTGTTTAGGATCCACAATACTACAATACCAAGAGTAAAAACCTGTCAAGCCAACTACCACTGGCTATTAATGAGACGTTTTCTACAGAAATTAACATCAGCAAAAAAAGCAGTGTTGTTCACATTCCTACTGATGTCTTCAAAGGAGGTGGGCTGATATGTGTTATGTAAATGTTTTGGTTCATGAATTTATCACCATACATTACTTAACAAGGCTGCAAATAATTGTTCCTTGAAAAAAGTACAATAGTGATTAAAAATTTGGCCAGGTCGCCATCTTGGTCCTCTACTGCTTTGGTTTTCAATTATTTCTTTAAGTATTAATTGCAAATCTTCCAAGGCTGCTACCCAAGAAAAATTTCTGGGCTGTTTGTGGCTCCTAAAATAAGAAGTTAGGAACAGGCAGTCAAATCCTTTAGGCACATGCCTGTAGACTTTGGTTTGTGGTCTTCCTGGTCATAATGTCTGATTGCAGGCTGAATTTTGTTAATTTTTTGTTCAGAAAGGTGTGATGACTAGCATTTTATTTAGAGCTCTGTTACTGAATTTAGGAAACGTTTTTAGTTCCGACCTTTTTTTGGCAAACAAAATTATTATTAATGTAAAGTCCTTGCTTTCTATTAACAGGAGTGAAGATCCGGAATACCATTAAATGGACAAGTGGACTAGATCCATATTTCAAGGAAAATGATGATGGTACATTGCTGTGGCAATATTTTGGAAGCTCTGATGGAGTGTTTAGGATATACCCAGGTATGAAAGCAAAAAAGTTGTACTAAGAACAAGTCACATTGTTATTTTTTCGAGGATATAGTCAATAAATATTGTAATAAACGTCCTTTCAATGCCAGAGTAAAGTCTGGTTAAGGTAATTGTGTTTATGTCTTGTTTTTCCTTTATTTAAGGTTTTAAGTGGCAAGATTCAAGTGAGACAGATGTCTTTGATAATCGGCGACGTGGGTGGTAAGAAAGCTGGACTTCTTTCTTTTTAAGTTTTAACATACCATAAGCTGAACAGCTAGGAAGTTTTTTTGGTTATTTTTTTCGTTAATAGTTTCCTAAATAATGAAAGTATAGGCGGCGATCGTGGGCGGTCATGCCTCTGGCTGGTCGCATGGTTGGAGCAATCATCAGCGTAGTCCTGCTCAACAAATCTTCATTCATCATTGCTTCAACATTCATTGAAATTTATTTTGACAATTTCATCTCAAAGTTTTGTTCGAGTAGTTGAGCGTGAAGTGTTCATCACTGATTCTTCTTACAAGTCATGTAAAATTTCAGGTATATTCAAGGCTCAAGCTCACCCAAAGATGTAGTTCTCCTGCTGGACTTGTGAGTAATTTAAACCTGCTCAAATTTATGTCCTGGAATAAGCACCCACACTATTTATTAAGGGCCTTCCCTTGAATGTGCACCCAGCGCCCTCTTCTATACTAGGGAATGAGAAGATTTCTTGAACAGGACACCTACAATGGCCTTATGGGGGTTCATTGCTCACTCATCTGCCGACTGTATGTTTTTAAGGTGGCTCGACTGGATTTTTTGGGGTTGATACCTCCCAACTTTGAGCATTAACTACGTCGGCATGAGTAAAGATATGGAAAAAATGTTACCACAACTGTATTATATAAAGATGAAAATTTCTTATGATCTGGGTTTTATTGCAATCGGAGTCGCAATGGCAACGTAATGACGCCATTACGTTTTTCATTTATCTTTGTGTTTCTCTGTTCCAGGAGTTTTTTTAAGAAATCGCTTTAGGGAGTATGTACCTGCTATAATTGCCTCCATTGTGGCAAAGTTTGAACAAATTCTATGAGAGCGTTTTCGAAATATTTTGAAATGTAGTTTTAAGAATAATAAAAACAGTGAAATAGCATGCTACCTACACAATTCGCTAATATTTTAAGAAAATGATAAGCTTTGGGAACGAGGCTTCATCCCATAGCGGTTTGATTCCATTGAAAACTGCATACGAAAAAAGAGGGGAATTGCTCAGGGCGATCGCGAGTAAGAAGAATTTTATTAACTTGCATTTAGCTGCTTTTGATACAGTTTTTGGACGTAATTTGGTCCATGCCTAAAAATTTCGCATTTTTCCAAAAACCGCTCGATAAATTTTTCTATAAATTGGGAGGTATCAACCCCCCAAAAAAAGTCGAGCCACCTTAAGTCAGGGCTATATAGTAACTCCCTCTATTTATGAATAAAAACGGGTAAGTTAGCCTTTTGAAACAAGAAACAGTTGGCATTATCTCTAACTGGCATGACAGGATAACGAGACTAATTTGATCCAACTGGAAATTCCAAAAAGTATTGTCATTCTATGCTTATAAAACATGTTTGTCGAGGGTCAACTTTTGTTTTTTTTTACGGTAATTTTCTGTTTCTTTAAACTCGCAAAGAAAAATCAAGTTTCAGTTTTATTTCTGTCAGATATTGCATTTAAAGCCCTTCTAACTATCCAAGTCATCTGTTTGACAGGGCGATTTACAAATAGCGTATTCCCTTCTTGTAAGAAAAGACTTTTCACACCAGAGGACTGAGAGAGAGAGAGAGGACTGCAACAAGTTGTAGCTTTTCCCATGGGGAACGTGGAAATTAAACCCTTTTTATATCAACAATTTATATTATAATTTTGCTTTTACATTATAATTGCGCTCGACATAAATGCAGGGAAGCAGAACAGTAAATTAATTATTTTTAGGCCACTTTTTTATTTTGATAAAAGGGAGCTTAAGCAACTACTACGACGACCACAACGACGACTTCAAAAAAGCAATAGCTTTAATGATTAAAACAACAGCTATGTCACATTTCTTTGACGTCCACTGTACAACTACGACATAAAACCAGCTCCTAATTTGACGTTTTATGGAGGTCGTAGACATACGACGACGAATTTCCCTCCATCTTTTTGAGCCTCAATAAAATACATAAGAATTCAACTCCAGGAAAAGTCGCCTGCATTTCACATATATTGAGCGGGTCCAAATCGACGCGATTAAGTTTGAAAGAACGCAAATTCATTTTTTTAGCGACGTTTTCACTGCCGCCGTCGTCGTCGTCCTTGCTTATGGCTAATGTTTGTGCAGTAAGTGACCTCGCCGTCTTGTAGTCCCCCCTTCTCCCGTCAGCATGCAAAAAAAGCAGTGTCCAATAACCCTGACCTAGTATTCTGCTATACGGCCTACTGAATTTTGTTCTTAACTTGCTCAACGGGAAAGTGAAGCTTTTTGTGGAATTCAAATTGCAGAAGAACTGTAATCAATTTTGCTCATCCAAGAAGTTTTGGGGCCTAGTTAAAATGTCTTTTGGGCTAGCACACGCTACAGCTTGCCTGAATGGCAAGCTGTAATAAAAGTGACTAATTGGTACATGTATCTCCTGTGCCTCTTTTTTAAAAGAAGAAAGTTAGTAAGCCCCTCTTTTCTCTTAAACCCCCCTCCCTGCCATCTGTTTGTTGATCACAATTTATGACTAAACACTTCGTGCACATATTATATATCATGAGATGAACAAAGCAAATGTCTTATTTATCTGTTGTTCTATAAATCATTATTTGAGACTGAGCATTTTCCCATTTCCAAAACGGGAGTGAAAGTCAGACCATAAATATATATCCCTGCAGTTTGGTACTGGCATTTTACTTGTTAATATTAAAATTAATAGTCTCCTGTCTCTTGATCTTGATAAAACATAACCTTCAATAGCAACATCAAAAACAAAATCTCTGGACTTAAAAGAGGATTCACCACGGTATACATGTATGATGTACAATAATGGTGTAATTTTTGGTGCAGTGATTAACCTTTCTCGTGTAGACATTTCATTCTGTTTGTGTTGATTTGTTGAACATTATAGGAGTGGTAGTATGGCTGGTCAAAAATTGTCAATTCTTAAACTTGCTGCAACGTCTTTACTTGAAACACTCCAAGAAAATGACTTTGTTAATATTGTTGTAATGGTGAGTAATCTTAAATGAAATCAAACATATATGATACAAATAAAATATTGACATGCATTGCGTAACTATAAGCTCAGGTAATTTGTACTGTAAACTTTGATCTGCATAATTCTGTCAGAAAAAATTACTGGTGGGTTGTAAACTACTGAGTTTTTCCACACATGTTAGCCTTTCCCTTCGTTATTGGCATGGATGAATATATAACCAAATAAAATATAATAATAAAAGTATAAAGACTTGTAAATATGGCGTTTTAATAATATATAGATTTAGCCAGGGCTGAAAGCGAAGCTCTCAATAATATTTATAGTTTGTTCAAACAAAATAAAATCGTGTGATGCGAAGTGCCGAGGGCAACGCTAGAGAACGGTAAAAAACAACAATAGGTCTAATTAGCAAAAGAGCAACTTTGCATGTGCAGCACACTTTTTTGTACATTTCTTTGCCGTTGTTTTGCCCGACTACAACATGAAACTTCCCGAAACTTCTTAGTTACACGTTTTGGGGAGGAAATGTTGTACGTATTCTCGTTCACCTTTTTTTCACTGCCACCCATTTTCACCTTGCATTGGTGGCCGCTAGCATTTCTCATTTTGTCAGCCCCGCTATTTCTTTGTTTGTTTGTTTGTTTGTTTTTTTATCTCTCGCTCTAGATCCTTGTGACCGTTCTCTCTCGTTGAGCTTCGCTGGCCTGCCTCCTATTTTTTTTCTTTTTCTCTGTCTTTCTCTTGCTCTATATTCCAAATTTGTGGACATGACAATTAATCTAAGTTAATACTTTAGACAACATGGATACAGAAACAATTTCCGCTTTCCGTTTTCGTCTTTATTGACTCTTTAGTTGTGTCTGCTTTACAAAAGGCGGGTAGCTATGCGATTTCCCGTCAAAATAACCGAGTTCCATTTGGGTTGCCATACCTGTTGATTGAGTTATTTTACATTGGTATGCCTGTGGTGCAGACGGACTGTCATTTGGGCAGTCGGTGTACGATCACGTGGTAACCAAATTTTCTGGGATGGGTAGATTTACTTACCTATGGTGCTCCGCTGGCGCGCGCTTTGCGTGCGCAAGAGCTCCGCTTTAACTAAAGAAAGTAAGTTAAACGTGGATTTTTCTAAAATAGTAAAAGTAACATGAGTAAACATTCTTAACATTTCGTAGTCTCTTTCACAGCTGTTTTTGTCTCGTCATGTAACGCTCCT
This sequence comes from Porites evermanni, assembly GCA_942486025.1. Classification (NCBI taxonomy): domain Eukaryota; kingdom Metazoa; phylum Cnidaria; class Anthozoa; order Scleractinia; family Poritidae; genus Porites; species Porites evermanni. Next base: position 556,304 of record CALNXI010000076.1, on the reverse strand, counting down.
CCCCAACAAATGGCTGTTTGTTAGGAAGAAGTGTTGCGTGATGAGACTAAAATGGCTGGGGAGAAACTGAAGACTTCCAAGATGATGGCAAAAACCGGCAGGCTTCTTCTCACTGCACTTGTCTGATCTGGCTTTTGTGTGATGTAAAAGATCCACTGGGGGCATAAAGTAACAATAACTGGCAGGCTAAATACCCCCTTAAGCATCTTTCCGTCATAAAGTATGTGATTGGGGAGGAAGGGGAGGGTACCTTGCATGTTACATGTCGTGTTTGTGTAGATCCCCACTGAGTAGGTCTGAACCCATGAATTTGTATGAGCTAAATGATGCAATATTTTATTCTTTGTATAATAGGTACATAATAAAGGAGCCTGTGTACAGCTGCCCCCTTCCTTCAGATTTTTTCTGAGGGCAGGGGGTGGCTGTATGTAGGCTGTTAATAAAGGTACTCACTACAGTATTTTTTTTCTTTAAATTCGAGTATGCAAACGAAGGTGATAAAGATAACAAATTAAACTCCTACATGGTATGCCAAATCAACAAGAATGGTACTATTGAAACCAACCAGGTGAGTAGTAAAGTCCCCTTTTTATCTCTAAGATCGTCAAGATCTAGCTTGAGATCAAGTGCTTTAACTGAAACAGGCCAGGGCTGTCATTTAGAGGCGGGGGCCGAGGATTTTGCCCAGGCTACTATGAAGGTGGCCCCGGCTGCTTTCAAAGGGAAAAAACGTTAAACAGAACCAAAAGAAACCCCTAGCTGTTAGAGTCCCCTCCTACTTTTTGTATTTACCTGGCAACTTAAAAACGTTGTGACAACCCTGAACGGGCCCAGCCATCCTGGTTTCAAATGTACCATGGTAAAGAGCATTGGGGTGTATATATGCCGGGGGATGTAGGCAAGAAGAATATTTTTCTCGCCTCCAAAACTTTCCCCCATCGCCTAAGTTGAATTGATACCCAACACCAGGCTAGACTCGGTACATTCGAAACCAAGGTAGCCACTCATTAGGGTAGGTGCTCCATTCCGACAATCTTTAGGAAAAGAATTCTAAAGTAGGAGACTGTGAACAGTCAGTCAAGTGTATAACCTATCACAATTTGATGCAGTTCTGTTGTTTTGTGCTTGGTAAGGAACAAAAACGTTTCTGAACCAAAGTTTGGACCCCCCAATCAAAAATTCCTGGATCCGCCCTTGGACTAGTAGCCTTTGATGCAGCCAATTGTGCCACTCAAAACCTGGGACAAGCTTAATAAGAGCTTTTAAATTAAAATAGGAGGTTAAATGACCCCGATTCTTGTTGCCAAGTACCTTGCTTGACTTCCCTAACGTTTTCGTAGCTTAAATTTTTGCAGTTCTAGTTTCCCTAATGAGCAGTTACTAGCAGCCTTGTAAGTTAGAGCGGTTTTCACTTGACTGTCGTAAAACCAAAACCAAAGTAAATACACTAGCCAACCAAAGGACGTAGTAAAACCAAAACCAAAACCAAAACCAATCCCAATTCGACAGTCAAGTGAAAACCGCTCTAATTAGTGGAGTAAGTTTGTAATTTGAAAGGCTGACAAAAAGGGTAATGAAAAAGTGTGGTTGCATTTGATGTTTTATGGAAAGTCCAGTGTTATTTTATGTCGGGTAATTTCCCCTTGGGCCTAGGAATGAAGTAAGCAAAGTTGCAGTCAATGTTTTGTTAACGTTGCAAGTTTTTGCCTTCCTTAGTACTTCGTCTCGCTTGCGTAAGCAGCAAGACTCATAATCTGAAAAGCGTTTTTCGTCGTAACTTGTACACAAATGGGGGGCCATTCTGCCAGGCGTTCCTTGCGGAGACCGTGGAAACTGGGACTAAGAATCGTTGAGTGATCGAAGCCACGCATGTTTAGGAAATATTAAATTTAGAGCTTTTCCGAAACGTGTCGGTCCACCAGCAAAACTGCGATGGTCGGGTGTTTTAAACTTCATTGTATGCAAATGAGTCTTGAATAAGCATGGGGTTTATTTTCGGCGATGATTGAAATGACGTGCCATGTAAATCACTTTTTTGATCTCTGGCAATGATGTAATTTCTCTGGAATTGAGGCCCCTGAATTTTCGCGTATTTATACACGCGTATGGCCTGCGACCCCAGACGTATTTCCGGTCGTCGCTAACACGCGTACTAAATCAATTCAGAAACAAGTAAAAAGTACCGACGTCGATAAAGTAGGAAGTAAAAAACCTTTTGGGAGTAAATCCTGTTTCGTGTAGAATTAATCGCCTCCTCCTTTTCTCGATCTAATCTCCAAGCAAGCGAGACTGATTGACACTGTAAGCGCGTTCTTGTTATTCATGCAATTGGCTTGGTTGTACCACATAATTATTAAAGAAACAAAAACATTGAAACTTCTTTCGTCATGTGACAGTACACATCTTGCTTTTTTATCAGGAAAATGTGCCAAATAAAGTTTCTTCACACCATACTAATATTTAAAATGATTTTAATTAACAGTTAATGAATGAGGCTGTGTATCTTATAAAGAATTAGGGAGATCGAGGAGGCCGAGGCAGATAACACCCTCCGAGATCTCCATAATTCTTCATATGATACGAAAGCCGAATTCGATAATTGTTTTATTATTCATTCAAAATAATTCCTAGTTTAAAAGCATAGCGAAAACATGCTTACCTCCATCGATCCATCGATCTTAAGTTCATCTTCGATAGTGAACGTTTAGGTTTGTCCAGCTCCGCAAATATTCTCCAAACAGCAGATGTCGCCCTCCGAGTTGTCTTCTTGATGTTTTTGATATATTTTTAGCTATTACTTCGCCTAGTTCCAGCTGTAGGTCTCACTCTTGAAACGAGTGAAGTGACGCCATTTTGTTTTCACAACCAAAACAACTCAACGTCGTCCTCAGGTGTTCTCGGTTAACGGTTCATTAACCTGTAGAAGGCTGCATTTTGACGTTAGCCTGTGTACATATCCCCAATCCCTCAGGAAAAATCAGGAGAGGAGACGTCTGTGAATCGCCGTCGTTAATCTTGTTCCGATATAAATTTGCATAAATTAATTTTTTGTTCTTTCGTTGACAGTTGAAAAGGCACAGGTAGGTCGAAAAATAGCTCTGGCGTCTGTGCACAGGCTAGACGAAAATCTTCATGTTGAAGATGATTACAGTCAAGCCAGGTCAAGCGTACCTCTTAAGATCCATTAATGTATTTATTATTCGAAATTAAGTTGAACCGTTGGTAGTTGTAGATTTCAGATTCATCTCTGTGTGCATTTTTGCATGCGTAATGAGCCGTGAATTCACACGCGATTTAGTTACGAAATTAGTATTTTTTTTCTTTAAATTCGAGTATGCAAACGAAGGTGATAAAGATAACAAATTAAACTCCTACATGGTATGCCAAATCAACAAGAATGGTACTATTGAAACCAACCAGGTGAGTAGTAAAGTCCCCTTTTTATCTCTAAGATCGTCAAGATCTAGCTTGAGATCAAGTGCTTTAACTGAAACAGGCCAGGGCTGTCATTTAGAGGCGGGGGCCGAGGATTTTGCCCAGGCTACTATGAAGGTGGCCCCGGCTGCTTTCAAAGGGAAAAAACGTTAAACAGAACCAAAAGAAACCCCTAGCTGTTAGAGTCCCCTCCTACTTTTTGTATTTACCTGGCAACTTAAAAACGTTGTGACAACCCTGAACGGGCCCAGCCATCCTGGTTTCAAATGTACCATGGTAAAGAGCATTGGGGTGTATATATGCCGGGGGATGTAGGCAAGAAGAATATTTTTCTCGCCTCCAAAACTTTCCCCCATCGCCTAAGTTGAATTGATACCCAACACCAGGCTAGACTCGGTACATTCGAAACCAAGGTAGCCACTCATTAGGGTAGGTGCTCCATTCCGACAATCTTTAGGAAAAGAATTCTAAAGTAGGAGACTGTGAACAGTCAGTCAAGTGTATAACCTATCACAATTTGATGCAGTTCTGTTGTTTTGTGCTTGGTAAGGAACAAAAACGTTTCTGAACCAAAGTTTGGACCCCCCAATCAAAAATTCCTGGATCCGCCCTTGGACTAGTAGCCTTTGATGCAGCCAATTGTGCCACTCAAAACCTGGGACAAGCTTAATAAGAGCTTTTAAATTAAAATAGGAGGTTAAATGACCCCGATTCTTGTTGCCAAGTACCTTGCTTGACTTCCCTAACGTTTTCGTAGCTTAAATTTTTGCAGTTCTAGTTTCCCTAATGAGCAGTTACTAGCAGCCTTGTAAGTTAGAGCGGTTTTCACTTGACTGTCGTAAAACCAAAACCAAAGTAAATACACTAGCCAACCAAAGGACGTAGTAAAACCAAAACCAAAACCAAAACCAATCCCAATTCGACAGTCAAGTGAAAACCGCTCTAATTAGTGGAGTAAGTTTGTAATTTGAAAGGCTGACAAAAAGGGTAATGAAAAAGTGTGGTTGCATTTGATGTTTTATGGAAAGTCCAGTGTTATTTTATGTCGGGTAATTTCCCCTTGGGCCTAGGAATGAAGTAAGCAAAGTTGCAGTCAATGTTTTGTTAACGTTGCAAGTTTTTGCCTTCCTTAGTACTTCGTCTCGCTTGCGTAAGCAGCAAGACTCATAATCTGAAAAGCGTTTTTCGTCGTAACTTGTACACAAATGGGGGGCCATTCTGCCAGGCGTTCCTTGCGGAGACCGTGGAAACTGGGACTAAGAATCGTTGAGTGATCGAAGCCACGCATGTTTAGGAAATATTAAATTTAGAGCTTTTCCGAAACGTGTCGGTCCACCAGCAAAACTGCGATGGTCGGGTGTTTTAAACTTCATTGTATGCAAATGAGTCTTGAATAAGCATGGGGTTTATTTTCGGCGATGATTGAAATGACGTGCCATGTAAATCACTTTTTTGATCTCTGGCAATGATGTAATTTCTCTGGAATTGAGGCCCCTGAATTTTCGCGTATTTATACACGCGTATGGCCTGCGACCCCAGACGTATTTCCGGTCGTCGCTAACACGCGTACTAAATCAATTCAGAAACAAGTAAAAAGTACCGACGTCGATAAAGTAGGAAGTAAAAAACCTTTTGGGAGTAAATCCTGTTTCGTGTAGAATTAATCGCCTCCTCCTTTTCTCGATCTAATCTCCAAGCAAGCGAGACTGATTGACACTGTAAGCGCGTTCTTGTTATTCATGCAATTGGCTTGGTTGTACCACATAATTATTAAAGAAACAAAAACATTGAAACTTCTTTCGTCATGTGACAGTACACATCTTGCTTTTTTATCAGGAAAATGTGCCAAATAAAGTTTCTTCACACCATACTAATATTTAAAATGATTTTAATTAACAGTTAATGAATGAGGCTGTGTATCTTATAAAGAATTAGGGAGATCGAGGAGGCCGAGGCAGATAACACCCTCCGAGATCTCCATAATTCTTCATATGATACGAAAGCCGAATTCGATAATTGTTTTATTATTCATTCAAAATAATTCCTAGTTTAAAAGCATAGCGAAAACATGCTTACCTCCATCGATCCATCGATCTTAAGTTCATCTTCGATAGTGAACGTTTAGGTTTGTCCAGCTCCGCAAATATTCTCCAAACAGCAGATGTCGCCCTCCGAGTTGTCTTCTTGATGTTTTTGATATATTTTTAGCTATTACTTCGCCTAGTTCCAGCTGTAGGTCTCACTCTTGAAACGAGTGAAGTGACGCCATTTTGTTTTCACAACCAAAACAACTCAACGTCGTCCTCAGGTGTTCTCGGTTAACGGTTCATTAACCTGTAGAAGGCTGCATTTTGACGTTAGCCTGTGTACATATCCCCAATCCCTCAGGAAAAATCAGGAGAGGAGACGTCTGTGAATCGCCGTCGTTAATCTTGTTCCGATATAAATTTGCATAAATTAATTTTTTGTTCTTTCGTTGACAGTTGAAAAGGCACAGGTAGGTCGAAAAATAGCTCTGGCGTCTGTGCACAGGCTAGACGAAAATCTTCATGTTGAAGATGATTACAGTCAAGCCAGGTCAAGCGTACCTCTTAAGATCCATTAATGTATTTATTATTCGAAATTAAGTTGAACCGTTGGTAGTTGTAGATTTCAGATTCATCTCTGTGTGCATTTTTGCATGCGTAATGAGCCGTGAATTCACACGCGATTTAGTTACGAAATTTCTACCAGCTCAGTTTCCCTGAATTTGATCATCCATTCAAAGAGTTTCAATCTGACCAAATGCAGAGAAGTTCTCTTAAAATATTCACTGCTCATTACGCATACAGGAATGCCGATTTAAATTTGACACCAGTCACGGGAACGACTAACGGATTCATTTTTTCAAATAATCAGTTCATTAATAGAATCTTTTTGGGGTAAGCTTGACCCGCGGCCTTGGCTGTTAACGTTGGATTTTGTATGCCTTCTCTTTTATTTACAATACCGACCGGTACAGACAGAT
>CALNXI010000076.1:542965-546935 GCA_942486025.1 Porites evermanni | reverse complement strand
ATTTAACGGAGGGTCTTTTGCGTTGCGAGTTTGGGGGGCTTATATTTGGAGGGGCTTATTTTCGGAATTTTACGGTAATTTATCTCATAGCATTAGTTGTTATCATTGCTCCATATAAAATGGATGTTGACCCATCATTAAATTAATAATGATGAGTAATACTGCAGTCTTTAAAAAAGAAATCATTTCATCAAGAATAACTAACACTTTTAATGCTGAGAACTAAATGACAGTTTTTCGTTATCTGCATTCATGCTAACAACAATCCATGAAGCAAACTTAATCTTTTCGCATTTTTCTACCAGTTTTTAAAGCATTTTGTTCCAAAGGCCAAAGCCCGTGGGATTGCAACAGTCAGCGGTGGATTTAAAAAAGCCATAAGTATACTGAAGGTACTTTAAAATTCATTGAACATGATTGTTTGTGACAACAATATCATTGTCCGAACATTGTGAATGAACAGGGAGTACTGTAAATATTTAACAAATCTTTTTCTTTAGCTAGTCTATTTTTCATCTTACTCAGTTTAAAGGGGCTGTGTCACAGCAGTCCAGTTCATTTTGTTTAATTTTGCCAAGTCACCCTCAATCGCTATGGAACTTAAAGTAAGCAAAGAAATTACATGTAAATGACAAAATCAGTGATCCCAGACAAACAAATATGTCTCCTGAGCATTATTTTTGAAGTTGCAAGCAGCAGGGATCAACTTTGAAAAACTGTTAGGCTGAACAGTTTTCAAAAACCCTAATTTCAATCCGTTTCAGTCTTCTTCAGTTTTGCCCATCCGTGGCATCTGTTGTTTCTGTTATGTTATTTTTTAAACCTTCCTTTAAAGTTTTAAGCGGCTATTTTTATGTTTCTCTTAATTTAATGGGCATTTTGTAATTTCCTAATTTGGCTGAATTTCGTGACACAGCTCCTTTAAAAGGGTTTAAAGAATATTGCTTCTGTTTTAGGTCAATTCTGTGCTGAAGTCATATACGGTACTTACTGCCTTTATCCCTACTCAAACAATTTCGTCAGGGAGTAGTAACCATAAGAAAATTTTTGGCGATTTTTGCAGGCATAGCATTAAAACTTCCAATTTTTTCAAGTTCTTCAATCCACGTCCATCCTTTCCATCCTTTGCAACAGACGAAAGGAAACAGTTTCAATACCTCAGACTACAGTTTTGAAAAACAAAACCGGACCAATTTGTTTTTGGAATTCCATTTGATCGGGAAAAAGTTGTAGGTTTTTAGAAAGATGGCAAATCACACCACATAGCCCCTTTTACTTTCTGAATTGACCAGGGATTATGTTGGTAACCGGTCAAGTCACCCGAAAGTCATCTCGCCCGAAATTTTTAGTCAAGTCTCCCGAAATTGTAATGAAGAGTGTATGTAATATACCTCGTTCTTTTAGCCTTGATGAAACGAAACCAGCTTGTCAAATGAGTAATATATCTTGTTTTTAAAGATTTGATGACACGAAACAAGCGCGATGAAGATGTCAGGATGTTGCTAAGCATGACAAAATTTTCGGGCGACTTGTCTGTAAACCGTTATGTTATAAGTAGGTGGAATATGATTGTCTGATGAGTGTAGTCTAGAAAAGGATTGCTGCTAATGAATGTCAAGGACAAGGGAAGGAAAGGCTTTGACAACAATTAATACACCATTTTTGAGGTAATTCTTACAGTATCATCATATCTGGGTAACGTTTGGTCTTTAATCATTCTGTAGAAATCCCGGGAAGAAAACAAGTACACATCCTCGAATTGCACACAAGCAATCATTCTTTTCACAGATGGGATTGAGGATAACGAGGCCACAAAAACGAAAGATACATTAAAGGAACTAAATGGGGACAAAAAGGTATGTGTTTTATGTGCATTTATTGGGTTAATAGCACTTTCAGTTAGCAATCATTTTTAAGGTTGTGCTGCTTGTGACGTCATCAGTCTGCAGTGCAGGCGTATTTTGGGGGCATGCAAAAGCTGCTTGCTCATATTCGTATTACCGTGGCCGTTATCTTTGAATTTATAGAAGTGGCAACCCTTAGGGGCAGGAGAAGGTGGTTGTGGGAGGGGAAGGAGAAGAAAATACACCAGTTCGAGTACCATAGTTCATTGTTTTGTTGGGAAACTTCATATGTCAGCAAATGGAGTCTCTGATTGGTGCAGTATAGCCGGCACTGACAGATTGATGCCTGCCAGTCAGTTGTAAGTTAATAGATTTCTTCTGTGTGCCACGAAATGACAGGCAGCGGCGTAGCTTTCCATTTTCCTTTAAACGAAGTGTAAAGAATGGACTGAGGAAACAAGCAAAAATGTATTTCTAACCTGGCATCTGGAAAATATTCTAAAAGTTCTACTAAACAGGCTTTGGAAAGCACTTGATTTACCTACTTGTTCGTGCGAGGGGAACTATTCTGGTAGGAAATGTACAGTCGTCGTTCCTGCGCTAAAAAGTGACCCGGTCAAAATAACATTTCAGATATTCGAGATCAGATGTGAAAACCTTTGTTTGTCAGGCCAAAATTAAGCCGCGCCAGAAAAGTAACTTTTCGGGCCCGAAAACCTGTTTTACGTTTGTCGTGTTTGCATTCAAGATCAAAATGATAAAATGAAACTATCAGTTATGGGAGATGATTTTATTGTCTGTAAGTGGTATAGTGTGTTTGGTTTGTATTTGTAAAATTTGATTTGATTTTTTCTGCAGATTCGTGTGTTTACTTACCTAGTTGGAAGCGAAAAAAGGGCCAGCGATTCGTCACTGAAACAAATCACATCAAAGTACAGAGGTATTGCACTAACATATTGCACTTTATAACCAAGTCTAAATATTGATAACAATGGCTTCATTCTAGATCAGATTATTTTTATATAAAATGTTGTAAATTATTAGTGCCGTCAATTTAAACTGTACACTTAACCTTCAATGACCTTCAATGAATTTATTTTCCGTTAGAGATGGCTATTGTTCTTTCGGTGTTACTAATAAACAGTATATTATTAAATGCTAGTTATTAAAATTAAGTGATTGATTTCTATTTAGGTTGCTTCTTCAGGATTAAAACTTTGTCTGATGTCAGAGAAAAGGTTCTTGTAAGTATCCAGATAAACCTCAGGATTAAAACTTTGTCTGATGTCAGAGAAAAGGTTCTTAAGTATAGCTTGCTTACACACTCAACACTTGTCTTGCGGAGAGTAGCTGTGGATCTTCGCCGGCACAAATTGCAGATATTTGAGAGAAAGAAGCTTCCATTATTAAGAATTCTTGCTTTTAGGGACCTTTACGAACACATTTTTTGGCTCCATTAGCTCAATTGTTTTGGTTCAGATCTTTATATACATACAGTTGACTCCCGATAACTCGAACCCTCGCTAACTCCAAGCTCGCGCTAACTCCGGCTAAAATAGATTTCCCCTGGATTTCCTTTATAGTTCTCTAATTTTACCCTCGCGGGTAACTCGAACCCTCGACTTGTTTCTCCTCAGATCATTTCTATATAATTTTACCCTCGATAACTCAAACCATGTTTTGAGCCCTTAAAAAGTCGGGGAAAAAAGTGTACTGGCGTCCGAAACATCGCATTTTGAATTTCCCATTGAAGTGTTGTTGGCATATAGTTTTTTGCGTGGAGGCTGATGTTGTTTGTTACAAATCTAACGTGAAACAGTTTTACTTCTCAAAACAGTATAACGCATGCTATTTACTAGGCTATGGGTTTGTTACGTTACGTTTTGATTTATAACGTAGAAGAATCGGTCCATTTTCTCTCGACATTTCTACAATTAAATGTGATTAAAATGCTCACTGTACAGTAAAAACCATCCTCGGAGACCCAGGAGCAGTAGTTAGTCGGGACGATAAAATGTTCGTGGTGAAAGTTTTCACTCCTGGGTCTCCGAGGATGAGTTAAAACTAGTTTTTCCTTACTTCTGATTGTTTGCTTCTAGCTCCTGATGAATCGAACTTTTTTTCGT
>CALNXI010000076.1:517965-537965 GCA_942486025.1 Porites evermanni | reverse complement strand
GTAATGGGAAAAAAAGATCGTTGTGCCGTGTTTGGATGTAATAATAATCGCCTTTTCCCCGAGAAATTTACAGTGAAGTTCTCTTTTTGCCCGAGAAGCGCACGTAAATACTGAGCGAGTGCCCCCTTGGCATCCCATAATACTCCTTAAATCTAATAAATTCAATATTACCGCCGTATTGGTAAAATGTGCGACCAGTCCCCGCGTGTGATCTGCCCTTGCGTGTGCAGTTCCCGCGTGTGACCTCTTCTCCGCTCCATGTGAGCTGTCTTTGCGCAAGACTAGACCCTGCGTGTGACCTGTATCACGTTGTAACGCAGCGACTCGTAGTCTAGTGGTCTAATGGTGCCAATACGGAAGAACGGGGTCTTCTTTTCAGTTGGCTTTAATTTATTCTGCATCCCACAGTTACTGTGCCAAGGTGTATAATAAACTATGTAACCTTCTTGTAAGCAACAAAAATTTCCTTATTTGACTTAAACGTCTGATCTACGAAATGAATTTTTTGCAACTCTATGAAGTATTATCACTTATTGACTGGTTCCTCGGGCAGACACTGGACTTTTTTTAACGTAAATTACGACGAGGAGTTTCTTATCTTCACTCATTCCCATTCGGACCAATGAGTAACTTTTTACTTGGTACAACAAGAAGAAATTGTGTTATTTGTCCTGTCGTAGTTTTATTTGTTTCTGTGAGGTTTAACTTGTAAAAATGCACACACTCTGTTTTATTTTTTTCACCTTTTGCCCTCTGCATGCACATTGTCAAGTTTTAACTGGACTAGTGTAATTTATGCACCTCACTGCTAATCTTTTATTTATTTATTTATTTATTTATGTTTTCTTTTTTGTTACGTTTTGTTTAAGTGGTTAAAGAAATATTGTGAGCCAGCTAATGGATCGAAGTTGGCTGATAAAAATGTTGTAAGTGTGTCACTTGCTGCATGTTGACTCAACCTCAGCTTAGCTGATGGCATACTTTAAACGTTTGTTTAACTTTAACCAATTTCGTCTAAAGATTTTAATTTGGCAATTAAGACGGTGTGTGTAGGAAGGCCTTGAGTGGCTTAAGACAATTTTCAGAAAGCGACTTGTACTGATTCGATTGGTGTTAATTGTATTTCGTACCCCGAAATTCACAATCTGGTACGCAAATTCACAAAAAGATATCGTATCGATTCAAAAGGGTTTATTTATACTTACAAACAAATATAGCAGGAAAAGAAGTGAAAGTCAAGAATCCTACGGCTTTTGATAAGAAACAAATCCAAGGAGGCATGAAAAAACCTCTGCACTCAATGTTACGTTGTTTATAATTTTGCTTGGGGCTTCGATCCACGATTCGTGAGTTTAAAAGCATGCATATATACAGCATGTCTCAATGAAATGAACCCTTAATCATCATGGACTGCATGGTTCAAATCAATTTTACATGATAGTTTTGAGAAATATTCGAAGAAAAACCTTTTTCTATTATTTAATTTGGAAAATCTCTAACCCTCACACATTATCATGATGATGTTTTTTTGAAGAGAGGGATCTTTCTTTAATCCCGGACTCAAAGATACCGAATGTTGAGGTAACCAAGACTTCCCAGGAGTAGGGGAGTTAAAACATGAGGACCATCGGCACTGAGTTACAATTAACTTGCAGGGATGCGATATATTAAGGCTTTGTATGTTAATTTTAAAGATCTTGGGGCTTAAATAATCTAACGCACATGCGTAGAAGTTGCCTTCCTGCTGCCAGGTAGATCAGTTTGACAACTTGTAACAATGTTTGAACATTATGTTGCACTCACTACTTTAGAAATCTGACACTCGGCGATCTCCTGCGCTCACACTAACTTCCTTAAACCTTACAGACCTTCATTAGACGTTCGTTACCATCATTACAACTTCGTTACCTTCCTTAAAACGCCACATGCTTACCGACTCTATTCCTGTGGCTTTCAACAGGTCATATGCGGCAGGCATAAACATGTTAGTATTAAACTAACCTAATAATGGCAGTTGATTATGATTAGTAGATACCTGCAATTATAACGTAAAGTAAACTCGCAATACTTTTCCTGAGAAGAGTCGTAAAAGGGTTGTAATAAGTGTGTTTTTATGTTAATGTTAAAGCTTAACTCATTCTTCTTACCGCACAGCAAAGCCACGTTACACTGAAATGTCTAAAATGGCTCGTGACGATTTTTCCGGTGTTTTAAAGAGCCTTAATACTGTGATAAAGATATTGTGTCAGATCCTCCCGCCCTTACTACTCTGAGGAAATAAAAAACGACTGTCTTAGCCTCAAAGCAGAATTGAAACAATGTATGGTTTCGTGTTGTGCTTGCTTAGTGGTTCACAATACAGGTTAATGGAATACGCTTTAGGATTCGGTTCTTGCTATTAATACCATTCTGAACAAGAATTTGAAAACTTTTTATATTGCTCAACAACTCCATAAGCTATTACTTGCTCAAAGCCTTGTGAACTGAAAATCAGGTTTCATGGTTTCATTTATATTTCCTCTCTGGTATGCTATGAAATAATCCCATTTTTGTCTCGCTTTTCCTGATACATTCCAATACAAAATGCTGCGCATTCCTTTCCTGTGGTGCTGTATAAGGTGCTTTTTGGTTTAATCAGAATGAAATTTCGTGGTGTAACCGTTCGAAGAGTAGTCTCCCTCGCAGCTGTTTTTTGGATGTCACGCAACGCTCCCCCAAAAGAGAGGGGGGGCGTTGTGTGACATCCACAAAACGGCTGCGAGGGAGACTATTCCAAGAGCTACTGTGCAGTGAATGCTTTTGAGAATTACCAGGAGAGCATGCAGCATAGTGTTACTTACGAAAATGCTATACGATGATAGGATAAAATGGCTAAATAAATAGTGACGTTTATTTTGTACTTGTATTTATTACTTTAGAAAGATCCACCAAATATTGCTTTGGATGAGGTGGAATTCAATGCCTCGAGTGCAAAACAGGTATGCTAAAATGTACAATGTCCTTTTTAAATGGAAGTGTTACCGTTGTAAAAGGCAGTCTTCCGATGTTTCTGCCAAAATTAACGACTGACCTTTTTAGTACTAACGGGTTTACAACACCACTAAGTTTCCAAATCCTGTAGCAAAATAGGCCATTTCCCGGACCGGGTTCCCTCGGGCCTCTGTTTCAAAACGAGGGTAGGTGCTCAGCCTTTGATATGGAAATCATTTTTCATTCTCATGCAAATAAACCTAATTTTCACAAGAAAGGTTGCGCACCTAGCCTCATATTAAAAGTGAGGGTTTTGGAACTCGGAAGTGGCATATTGATTTTCTGTTTTCAAAAAAGTTCTCGTGTACACGTATCGTTTTCATTGTTTTCGCCTGTCCACATGTATTCGTTCTCACGCAGGAATGGATATTGGCCTCAAATTATTCTCAAAGATCTTTCTCTGTTCCTTTGAACTCAGTTGTTTGATCAGAAAGTTTGTCTTAACAAGTAATTCTTTCGCTTCCTGGTTTAATAACTCAGAACCTCCGAGGCCTGTTAGGTCCTTTTACGCTTCGATTTTCGGATCTGGTAAAAGTAGCCGTACTAATTTTGTCTTCATATGAAAAAAAGGCCGGAACATTTTACCTGAATAATAGAAAAATTGAATCGAGATATGCTCTAAATCTCATAAAAGGTAGACTTCTTCACAGCCGTTCTTTGGGTCGCAACGCTCATTCCCGCAAATGGGAGGAGCGTTGCGTGACGACACGGCTGCGTCGGAGGCTATAAATAATGGTAATTGAACTGAGTGGAGTGCAATTTGGTCTGAAATCATACGCGTGATTTCAAAATGCGCGCGAGTTCGATTTGAAATCACAAGTATGATTTCAGACCAAAACTGCACGACACGAAGTTCAATTACCACTTTATTATATCATTTTGAAATCGCAGAATTTAGTCAGTACTAATATTTTATTGATCAAGTAGCCGGTTTGTTAAAAAGCCGAAACAAAAAGGCTTTTACAATTTATTTTGTATTCGAAACAGAAATGATGCGATATAGAACAGAAATGGTGTGATTTAAAACAGAAATGATGCGATTTAGAACATGAATGACGCGATTTGGAAGAGATGCGATCTAGACCAAACATTTAACATTTAACATTAACCTTTCTATGTCGAACATGTCATCACAATTACTGACAGAGGTCTTTTTAAGAATGATTGACATTCCGAGACCCAATATTCCCGCAGAATTCTAAAAAATAGCATATTTTTTCAAGAACACGGCTTGTGACGATGTACTGAATATGTACACAGTTTATGATATAATAAGCTCTTTATTTAGTTTGTGCCACTGATTTATTTCATGAATGAATTTTAACTGTTGTGTTTCAGCTTTTGCGTAAGATGGTTGACAGACTAACTGGCGAGATGTCTTTTCTAAACCGTTTAATTTCTGGAGACAAGGTTAGCTATTGATTTCTTGGGTGTCGACTGCTGACGCCAATCAGGAGCCATAACCAACAGGAGAGAGCGACTCCCATACTAGGCCTATGTCACGGCGTTTTCCAGACCGGTTTATTTTTACATACATGTTAGAGAAGGAAAAATACATGGGAGAGAAGGAAAAATAAAAGCGCACGGAGGACGATGAGAAGGGGAAAGAGAGACTCCCGCCTTTTTCCTTTTCCCAATCATGCATCGCGGGTATTTTTTACTTATTACTGTTTTATTGAAATACACCTAATTGCAAGGTTATCATTAGATCCCATCGACCGTAGCCCCTTCGGGCACCTCGTGAAATTTACACAACGTAGTTTTCTTCTTTACTAATGAGGGTTTAGCACTGCCTCTACTGATTAGGGTTAAGCACTTCCTTTACTGATTAGGGTTAAACACTGTTTTGAAACTGGTTAGGTCCTCGTTTTTCGTTTGGGGTTGATGCTATATGTACTTAACATACAGCAAATCCTCAGTGGTCTAGTGGTTAGCGTAGGTCAGTATACTGGACCATCTGGGTCGTGAGTTCGAATCCTACACTCCTTCACATCAAATTTTCTTTTCCTTCAAATTGAAGAGACTTGCACTTTCATGAACATTTCCAGCTTGAAATATCATCTAAGTGTACCTTGTGTAAATTTCATGAGGGGAGAAAGGTGCTACGGCCGATGGGATCTAATGCTGACCTAACTGCAATAACGTTGCCCTAGAAAAACTAAAAAAGGAAAAAGCCAGATGGGAATTAATTAGGCTAGTTAAGCCACATTCTCAGGGTGGATTTTTTTTTTGCAGCCGTTGCATTTCCCTGCTGGAATTTTTTTCGTTGATTTTCAGCTTTAAACAATAGCAATTTCCAACAGGCTAATTCGACGTCCATGTGCGGATGCTGCAAGTGCGGTGAATTCACTAGCCTTATTAGACCAATTAATTCCTATTTGGCTTTTTAAATTTTTTTCTGTGGCATCGTTTTTGTAATTGGGTGTACCAAGCGGGAACCTCTGCGGAGGACTGAGAGAGAAAGGGTACAATCCGTCCGAAATAGCAGGACATTGATCCGTTGTCTGTCAGCCTCATGCTAGCAGCAGACAACCTTGTTACCAGGTTCTCTCTCCTGGGAACGAGGTTGGCAGCAGAATCGTGGTAAAATAATCGATTTAGCCTTGAATACAAAATTAATCATCTTGGAGCATTGGATATAGCCTAAACCTTTTGTTACCTTATGCTGATATTCAGCTACTAGCGAATAATTTGTCAGGTTGGGGATACTGAGAAGCGGCCGTAAAGTCAATCAGCTGGCTCCCTATTAGTGGTAGTGATATCCTCGTTATTTCGTCACGTAAACTGTGTTGATCAAATATATTAGGACCTTCTCCGTTTGGGCTCATTTTTAGTCAGTAGATAGCCCTGACCGAGACGCGTTCTTTTAGGAAAAACGTGCGTTGTTTAAAATTTTTGAGAAAGAAACATAATCTTGGCACGGTATGCGTAGATATAGTAGCTCGGGGAACGCTTCATATCACGCTATTTCTTACTTTGTAAAATTTGATGTGCTTATCTTTTAACAGAACAGAATAAGTTGGAGCGAGGAATTTCATTACTTTTACAGCCCGATAGAAAATACCTCTTTCAGGTAAATATGATTTCACGGCATGCATGTGTGCAGTTCACTCATTGTACGTTCATCACTGTGTTCTTCACTATGTTCGGTACGAATTATAAAGTTTTTCAAACCCTGCATTGCAAACCTTACTGTTTTTTTAAGTGTTGAGTCAAGGAATTAATTGAGTGGTAAAAAGGCAATATTTCTCCACGCCCGACAGTCTCGGCAAAGTTGAGGCGTCTTTATGACAGACAACTATTCTTAGTCCCGTCTTCTTACTACAGTTACGCTTGGCTTAGTTGAGAATCTTCTTGTTTCTTTGTTAGAGAATTTCCTTCTTTCTGCTGCATACAAAAGCGCACCGGCCATTGCTTTTAATTAGCTGAACTTTGTGTTTTCGGGCTGGGACGGCAGGTTGCTCTTTTAGCTGCTCGCTTAGGCTGATGGGATACATACATCTAGTTCGCTGCGTTGACACGGTTGTAAGTGAATTGCTTTTTTTATTCAGCGCTGCAGTGGCGATTCCAAAGAGCGGTCTTTATACACTGGATCTTAGAAACGTCACAGGTATAGGTATGTAACTATGATTTCCATATAACGTCAAGTTCCTTTTGTAAACCATCTGTGTCTGAAGTGTGAAAAGAACATTTCCCCTCTTGTCTCCTGTCATTTACCGGTTACCCGTCGTTTCGATATAAGTTTATACAGTCGAGGTGTGGACAGTTTCAGGTCCTTGGCTTAAAGAACAAACAATATTCACCCAAAATATTTTTCTTGTTCACGCGCAAATTATAGATCGTTTTCACGGGCACGCAACAAAAAAATAAATTGGAAACCTTCCAGTGGAAGAAGCCAAGAAAATGAAATGTTATAAAAGACTAATATATAAAAAATTTGTCCAAGTCTCAGGTCTTTGCGGCACACAGTTTCTGAATTATCTGCCGAAACGTGTAACGCACCTTTGTAGAGCTTTGTACGAAGACGTCATATTGGTGTACAGTTTTGGTGCACCAATATGGCCGCCGGAAATCAACAAAGACGTCTGGGAGTTCACTTTTTCTATTAACGCTCTTTCTTTTCACTCAAGAACTAGCATACGTGCACATAAACATATCTTCTAATGCTTGAAATGGTTATACTGCTGAAAATCAAGAGGGGAGACTTTTTTTCAACGAGACAGCATTCCTATTTGTGTCACACACTGTGAAAACTCGGAAGTTCAAATTGCTGTATTTTCGAAACGAAACATGCTACGGGAATGGAAACTTGTACAAAGATTTATTTTTTGTTTTTCTTCAACCTAGTGTAAATAAGAATTCATAAAACCTCGCTATCTTGACTTTACAATTTGATGACGTCACTGTGAAAACCATCTTTTCTTGGCGGCGGGTAATAAAAATGTATCAGGCGTTCTTTTTCCCTCTCTTTTCAAGAGAAAAACTGAATCGCGTGATTGCCGTTTAAATTGAAAGGTTGCCTTGGTTTTCTACTCACTGCAACTGCTTGTACAAAATTTGTACATTCTTTGCCGAGTTGTGAGAAAACATTTCCCATATTCGTGAAACAATAACAATGAAAAGAAGAGAACAGTAGTCAAGAATATACCAGGTAATCGGCTCCTAAAGATACCTGACAAGGGAAACCAAAGAGTTAAAAGGGGGCTAGAAAGTCGATGATTTTGCTATAAACCCTAAATACTGTATTTACTAGATTAAACACCGCCGATGGAAGCAAAATTACTTATAGCAGCCACACGCAGTCAGAAGAATGCCGCATTTGTTCGAGGATTATAAGATAAAATGGAACCTGTCCGGTACTTGGTAATCGGCTATAATCACAAGTCGGCAGGCAATTACGATTCTATCTCGGCCCAAAAAGCGAGACACTGGAACTTAAGACTTGTCTCTGTTTTATATGAGATTCACTTTAATTTACCTTAATTGTTGTCAGTGATTTTAGAAATATCATTTTGAAATACACGTCGCCCTTAAATATGTTTTCATCCTTAATAAATCAACATGTCAATTCCAGCTATGACCACTGTCAAAAATGTTGATCGTTTTTTATTTATTTGAGCTGTTCGCTGCTATGTGTCGGTTTTAATTCTGTAGTAGGCAGAAGTCCGTCTATTTTGTATCATTCATGATTTACTTAGGTAATCTTCCTTTCCATTTAAAAGTTTACTACTTTCCATACGCTTTGACTTCAACTCAGTTGCATTCAACTTCATGGCTAAGGCTTTCCCAACCTTTAGATTTTACAGATACACAGAAGTATTTAAAGAACGTTAGTAACGAAGCTGTCGTGGTTGCACCATGGTAGGTTAATATTCTACCGTGACGTATTGGCTTTTAGCCGGCCCGGTTAGTGCCAAGGGGGCGGGGTGGGGGGGGGGGGGGGGGGGTTACCCAACGAAAAATTTTGCTTTTTTCCTTTCAAGTCCCTACCCCTTCCCTTAAATTTTTTTTTATTTAAAAAGGACCCTTTTTTTTTTTTTTTACCAAAAACCCCACCTTTTTTCTTACCCTTTATATAAACTTTTTTTTGGGGAAAACACCCCAATTTGGGGGGGGGGGGGGGGGGGGGGGAGGGAGAGGTACTCAAACGAAATATTGTCATTCTTCCCTTACAAGTCCATACCCTTACCTTCAATGTATTCTATATTGAAAAGGCACCTTTGTATTGTATTTTCAGCAAAAACCGCATCTTTTCGCTTAACCTTAATATAGACTTTTATTGGGGAAAAAGCGCCAGTTTCTAGTTCCTTCTGGACTTGTTCACTCAGCCTCCCCACCCTACCCTACAGCTCGGTCACTCGACTAACTGAAAAATGCGCTGTTTGTAGTCTAGCTAAAAGTCACAGAAAATAGTAAACAGTTGCTTTACTGATAGTATATTCTTAACAATAGCTTGGCTGAACAAGAATCCTGTTCACTCATTTCCAAAATAATATTTCCTTTCAGCAAGGGGATATTTCCTACCAGCTCATTAGTAAACACGGACAAATCAGAAAAGTTTTGGTCTTAGTTTAGATCCATGGTTCCAGTTTGTCCCTTTTTAATTCCGTCTTTTGTGCTAACTTGTCGTGTTGTCTCATCAGGAAAATCTGTCCAAACACCTCTGTAGCAGATGCCGATCACATACCGGTCTATGGGTCTAAATATCCAACTGCCGAAGACATCATCAATGATACAAACCGTAGAAACAACTGTATGTCACTTAAATTATTGTAGTCCATTTTTAGTACATAGAGCTTACTTTGTGGAAAGAACTCGCATGTGAGTTCTATTTATAAGTTCAATGGTATTTTGAAAATAGGTTGATTGTGGGCAATTTGTTATATTAGAAACGAGAAGGGGACTGGAGCCGAAATGTATCCCACAATTCTTTCTGGAAGCGCACCGGTCAGCTATTGGCCGGTTTTTTCCTCAATCACTAGTAACAGTCCCAGAAGTCATTGCGAAAGTCAGCTCAGCGTGGTTTCCTCCTCGTATATTTAGTGGTGAATAAATGTGAGAGCATTCTGTGATTACCCTGAGGGAGTAAAATATTGCACAGGCATTTATATGTTGAGCCTCTACTAAAAAACAAAATGTTTTGGTTCAGCATCTTGTTTGGCACACACAAAATGGATTGGCTAAACGAGCGAACAATTTTTGTCTAAACATGGAACAGAGTGAGCCCACATGATGTTTTTTTTGCACATTACTGCTGCGATTGTGCTGTCTAGTACTTAGTTTCTGATTGGCTGATATTTCTCCCTTGCACTTGCTTTGCTGGCACAGTTCGCTAAACGATCAAACATTTGTTAGTAACGCAAACCGTTCGATAAAAATGTTTGATTTCGGTCAAACTCGCTCTTTCAACTCGACATCGGACAAGCATACTCGATCACTTTGTTACGTAGCAGTCAATGAATGGCATATTTTTGGTCACGAAGAACTCTCGGTGGCGCTGAGCAAATTCAGTGACTTGCTTCACCAGAGATGAGACGACCATAACTGATTTCTTTTCTCTTCGTGTTGAGTGATATTTTAAAAATTGCTGATGATTTGCTTGATTGTAAAGACGCTTGCCTTACGAACGACATTACTGTTTCGGTTCGATTTCTGCCACACTATGGGCTAAATTTATGGAAAACCTCTATTTAAAGTGTCAAACTCAGTGTTTTGTTTCTGCCGGGTTTATAAGCTTTCCTCGTGATTTCTTAAGTTTGCCTATCCGATAACAGAAAATAGGAGGGCTGGATCAACGGTTCTGACTTAGGGCTGGTCCATTGCAGATGCAAAGTTTGTTTCTGTGATAAATGGTGTTATCTGGGGTAAGAAGGGGGAAGTGTATTTGAAGTAAAAAGGACGTATAAGGAAGCCCTCTATGTCTCAGTGCCCTTGAATAGACACTACATGAAGCTACAGCTAGTTGTTTCTATTCTTTTCAGGTGATGGAACAAAGCTGAAACACTTGCTCTTTGATGCGAAATTAACCAAGGTAGCTGCCGAGGACTGGAACATTACGTGAGTTTAGTGACTCCAGTCACCTGTTAACGACACCTTGTAGCTGATTGGCATTTACCAGTGTAGATGATTGGTTCATCAGCGTAGATAGGGAGTTCCCAAGGGAACGACTCATTTAAATGCCCATGTGTGCCTTAAGCGCACTCCCCTGTTACAGTAAAACCTCGATTTAGCGAAGTGCCAAGGGACTGGGAAAATGTGTTCGTTATATCGAAAACCTTGATTTAACGAGTTTTTGGGAAAACAAACAAAATGTTCGTTAAATCGGGGTATAGTTTTTTTTTTCATTCATTAATTGATAATTAATTTGTGCTAATTAACATTTATGTAAGAAAATGCAGGTTCTTGGTCGCAGGTTTTTACTGTATCGTTACCATTATCCCTAGGAGAGTCATTGGAAATTCCATAGTGAAGGAGGTTCTTAACGGCCAAAACGTTTAAGGGAGAATATAAAACCTAAACACGGACTTCCAGAGTAGTGAGGGATGGGGGGAGCTGGGGGGCAAAGCTAATAAACCCTCCATGGGGAAGTATGGATATCCCCTGGGGCAACACAGTACAGATTTTAAAATATTCTATTGTTTGCAGGGATGGAATAGAAGATATATTTGTTGCAACGCATGGAGGAATCATGAGGTGGCTAAATCAAAGGTGTGTTCTTGGATAAGAATTTGGCTTGTTTGGAATTGTAAAATTACTGAACTAATGCAGCTTATATTGTTAAACGCCAGTCAGTCAGAATTCTGTCCTCCCTTAGTAGTCAGTACACACGGACAAAAACAAAAGACCGACAGAACAGGAGATTATACAGAAACAAGGAGATTGCATAAGAGAATTCCCTTGTGTACTGCACATCAAGATACAACCTCAAAACATCACCGGATTCGTTGAGAGAATGATGGGAGATGTTAAGATCATGCCGGGTTGTACCATCTAGTCTGCGAGCAAGCTCTTCGTTTTGGGGATATCAGGGACCTTAAGATACGAGGACGGGGAGCTGGGACGGCGACGGGGGTGGATGAGGAAGACTAAGTCGAGCCCCGTCGTGCCCGCCAAAAACAAAATACTTAAGAGCAAGCAATTTTCGCTTAGGACGGCAACGGCGATATTTCTTTCACAAACAAATATGTCGACCTTTAAAGACGCTAGGACCGTTCTTCTGGAGAGCTGCTTAGACGGTGTTTTAGACGACGATAAAATTATTCTACTATGCGATGAAACCTTGAAGATGCCGAAATTTCCATATGAATTTTTTTTATTTTTACTTGAAATAATGACATCAAAATACAAGAATACAGAAACAACACACTAAACTCCTCTAGTGCCACTTCAATGCTGCTCATGCGGGTTCCAATTCCACCTGTTTTTTTTTTCTCTTTTTTCAATTTGCTCCTCAGTTCTCTGGCCTCGCGAGAAGGTTGTAGCGATCTCGAACTGCCCTTTTGTCAACTGTGAAATAAACAGCTTCAATTTGGTTCAAGTTTTCAGCGACCTCTTCCCTTTTCTTTCCTCTCGCAACAGGGCTCTTTTTTGTTCCAGTGAAGGGATCAACAACCATGATTTCCCGGCATAACATTTCATCGTGAAAAGAACTCCATACCACTGGCTTCCTAAAAATATTAGAATCCAATTCAGGCGTATAAATCTTTAGTTAAAAAATGAAATTGCTTAACCAATGAGCAAAAGGTAAACACCGGCGGACTGTCAGGAGGTACAAGTCAAAGAAACCTTCACTGAACTTTTTTTTACTCGATTATTACTCCACTGTAACTGGATCTATTTTAACTTCACTTACATTGATTTACTTTTTTTTTACTGGGCACTCAGGAACATTCATGGTCGCGACAGCAAAACAAACAAACAATGATGAACATAAATTATGGCCTTTTTTTGTCATTTCAATATATTTCCGACAAAAATCGTGAAGAATATGATCTTAAGAAACACCAGAGTCAGAATATCTGAAAAGGGAATCGATATCGCCTTATTGTAGGTGAAAACAAGCCAAGAATATTCACGTTTTCGAGACGACGGCAAAACAGGCTGAATGGCGTCCTCGGCGAGACCAGGACGGCAAGAAAACCAGTTTGGGTTTCGTGTGCGCGTGCCTCGTTGTGAAAATTTACTTCCGGTAGCCGTCGTAGCTTGTCCCGTCCTCGTATCTTAAGGTCCCTATCGTTAGGAGTGACACGAGAGCAGCTCAATTGCGCGTTGTCACGTGTCTTCGCTCGCCATCCGAAATGGGGGGCGTGCTTGCAGGCTACAAACAGTCTCCAACATCGTTTTTCATTACAAGAATTACTTACAGTGTGCTTCTATTAGCACTGCAAAGTTGTGAGAGCGGATGACAGCCGGTCCAGCAGCCTCAAAATATAGCCCCAATAGCCAAAAAATGTTGTGATAATGTTGTGACTAAAGTTCTACGGGTTTAAAATCTTCACAACATCATGATCTCTCAACAGTGTTCTATGGGGAAGAGTGGGTGTCAAACAGAATGTGAGAATGTTATGACTATTCTCCTCTTCAGAAACAGGAGACTGGTACGAGTTTACTTTCGCAAAGACTTTTGGGACTGTTACTAGGGACAGAGAAAAAAACTGGCTAATAGCTGATTGGCACGTCACCAGAAATGATGCCAGAAACAATTACGGGAAACATTTCATCTCTAGTTCACTTTTCGTTTTTCGTTCCTTAAGTGGCGAAGTGAAAGATTGCATCTGTAACTTGAATTTGCATGTAATTTTGATTCCACTGTTACATCAGATATTACACCAGGAGCCTATAATAACAGCTTTTAATTAGAAATCATGAATTGTACCAAACGACTTTTGTTGTCTATGTTATCTTTACAGCGATATTCCATTGCCACGATATTACACTAAAGAACGGTTTTACAGACAGGCAGTTCAGTATGCAGACAAAGCTGATGGCGTGGACAAAACAATCATTGTTTTCTCTGCTCCTTACAGAGCACATGGTAAGAAAACATACCAAATCGTACGTTGGGAATGCAAAAAACATTTCTAGTTGTTCCACCGTAGAATCTGAAGTTATTAAAAATACTTTTGCTGGTTGTGTAGGAGGGAAATGACAGTAAAAGTATACGTTTATATTTTCCAAATTCGTGAAGAATCCAGAAGGTTTTAGTACAGGGTTTGTACAGGTCATGGAAAACTGGGAAAATCATGGAATGTAAGAATTTTATTTTGCAGGCCTGAAAAGTCCTGGAATTTACTTGTCGGTCATGGAAAATCATGGAAAACTGTAAAAAGTTTTGCCTGGTGGATTAATTAGTTACTGCAGATGACAAAGCAAAGACGATGTGAGATAGAGAGAAGATATTAAACGGCGCGAACGACACACATTTTGATGGTCACCAGAGTTTTTCTGTTGAACTGTTGAAACTGTTCAAAAAATACCTTCAAACAAGAATAGTTTTGAAAAGTGACAGCGTAACCTATAAGGTCATAGAAAGCCTTGAAAAGGTCATGGAAAAGTTCATCGAAAGTCTTGGAATTTATAGAGCTGAAAAGGGTACAAACTCTGTGGTACCTGGTTTGTTTTGTCGTTAGCACGGTTTGATCTTGTGTCCGGAGATTTGAAGTGAATACTTCATATCTGAATGAATGTTATCGGATTTAGTGGCGGATGTTTGCCTGCATTTTTTAATCCAGAAAAACATTTTTTAATCCAGAAAAATCTCGTATAGTGTTTACAAAGAGCCAGCGCGCGAAGTGTTTCTTATCCTTACTTACAGGGACACCACGACAACTTGGGGATAGAACTGAAGGTCCGTGGAAATCGCTTATCCACACAATTCATAAGAGATAAGAGCACATCGCCGAGCCTACGTCTCGTACTCTTAGATTAGAATCACGTGTTCCTTTACTTTCCCTTTGAATTTTGAAATGAGAGTAGCTTGGGACCAGGCTCCTCTCCTTAGTGGAGAAAGTGGGGAACGCGCAGCTCTTCCCCCTCCCCAGTCCCTCGCTGGGCTCGCTTTGCTCGCCAATTTTTTTGCGCGCCTTTTTTCCCCTCGGAGGAGCCCGGTTCCAGCTTGGTCTGAATATGAGAGGTCGGGGGATAAATGTAGTAGACGAGGCCAAAAGTTTTATGTTGCTGTCTAGTAACATGATGATTATGGAATAACCTAAATAGAGATCGAGGGAAATATGAAATAGTTTTTTAAGCTTTTCTGTGTTGCTGTGAAACACAAACCCACCAGCATTACCGAACTCCTTCTGACAGCAGTGTTTCTCATTAGGGTTTTACTTTTGTGTTGTAGTTTACCAAAGTGGTGTCAGCGAATCTGTCACGATAACCGCAAGTGCTCCCATCATTATTTCAGACGACAACAACAACACAGTTGTAGCTGCAGGTGAGTTGGACTGAAGCTTCGAATGTTATGGGTCGGGTGAGAGCGTGATATGCTTCTAACCCAGTACGAGTTGAGTGAGTGCGTCTGAGAGTTCGAGTTGAAGGGTCCCTCTGATTTAGGTAATTTTTTTTCTTGCTGTCAACTGGACAATACCATAAAGTTGACACCGTTCTACAGATAAAATGGCCTTAAAAAATAATGTCACAGTCAAGCCTGCTTATTGAGAAAATGTCGGTGGAGCCTAAACCATTCTCAATCCTTCACAACAAAAACACTGAGCGGAACCATTGCAGCCGTCTGTCTACAGTGTTGATAAAATGATGCGTGAACTCATTAACAATTATTGAATGAGGCTGAGTAGGATGTGAAGAATTATGCAGATCGAGGAAAGTGTTGTCCGGCTACGGAAATTGTTTGCTGTTAACAGCGTCAAGAAGGCTTACAACTCAGTCTAGAACAACTTTTGTCTTTCCTTAAAAATGCACACCCTACAATTTTGAAGCTTCGTTTTAGTTTCTTAAAATGTGATCGGCTAAGTAAGATGCCCACGTGACTATTTTGTTCTGCTGGGATACTGCGATTCTCGATTGGCGCTGGCCATATACAACGTAGATTTGAATGCCTTCACTTTCATAAAGAAACATGAAAGATAACGTTGTTAACGTTGTCGGATTCATACATTAACAATGGCGTGAGCATCTCAGTGCCATCTGTCGTTTCCCTTGATGCATGCCTAACCTGTCTATTATTCTAAAGATTACTTGAGCTGATGCATTTTAACATAGGATGACTTTGCAAATCTGGTACCTTATCTTGTCTCTTCCAAAACTATAACTACAAGAAGGCTTTGGAATATACAACTGATTTATTTTCGTATCTCTTGAGTAAGGTTTATTATTAAGTCATAAACTAAATTAGAAAGTTTATCCTTTGCATAAAATTTTTCCTTTCTTTTTAAAAGAAAGTAGTATTTATATTATTCTCAAGTACTAGACAAAGCAATACTTAATAACAACTAGACACATTCGCATAATTTGTTACTTCATGTAATATTGATAATGGTGTTACGATGACGCCGAAACGTTGACTTTTTACACTCTTATTTACTTGATCATTTCTTCATTTTCATTTCATTTCCGCAGTTCATATATGATTTATTTCATATATCATTAACAATAAATCACAGCTAATCACTGTTGACCAAAAACGAGATATGTTTCCAGTTTATTGTTTGACAAACCAAGTGTATACAGTACATCGAATAATTTCTGTCGTTGGCTTTTTTGTGTATAACTGAATTCTTCCTTTGTTAACAGTGGTTGGAATGCGCGTAAAAGAGAAAACGTTTAAAGAAGAGTTATTCAAGGCTGTTAATGGAATGGTAAGAGACGCAGTTTACCAAGAACAAAACAGGGCTCGCAAATTTTGGCGAGCTTCATAATATTGCGGCCTTGGAACGTATAACTTACTGTAATTCATGTAAAGACTTTGGCATCTGTTGTTTCTGTTGTGTTATTTTAACCTTCCTTTAATTTTTTAAGCGGTTATTTTTATGTTTCTCCTAATTTAACGAGCTTTTTTTAATTTCCTAATTTGGCTGAATTTCGTGACATAGTCGAGATCGAGCGCTTTGCCTAACGAGCTGCCCTCTTGCATGAGTGTGAAAACTACTTAGGAGGGCGGGAGGGGCTTGGGAGGGAGCGAGAAAGGTAGAGCTGTAATCCCCGACGCGCGCCCCCTCAGTACATTTGAAAATAAAGATGGCCGCCATTAACGGTAAGACGCGCTATATCTTGACGATCTCACGAAAAAATAGGGACTGTGAACAGTCTATCAGCGATTGGTGAAAGTCAAGAATGGTCATGATATTTGATTCGTATGGCGCGTTAGTGATCAATCGCGGCAACCGTATTTTGATTGTGTTCCATTTTAAAATAATGTTGCAGTAAGCATGAATTGTCTACAATAATTAGGCGAATGTTGCGAACCTTGCTCATTAACATTTGATCTAAAGTATTATTCAATTTTTTTGTGTATTATCTCTACATTATTATTCTATATGATTGGATTACCATAACAGATACCCTAAGCATGAACTTAGCACAATCAACATGTTGTACTCCTTTAAAAAAAATGTCATATTATCCCCCTCCCTCCCCATAACGGCCACCTCCTTCTGTCCCCAAGGTGGCCGTTGTGGGGGACTGTCGTTGTGGGGAGGTTCGAAGAGGTTTCTCAAAATGAACTTAGTAGAATAATAACAGCTTTTAATTAGAAATCATGAATTGTACCAAACGACTTTTGTTGTCTATGTTATCTTTACAGCGATATTCCATTGCCACGATATTACACTAAAGAACGGTTTTACAGACAGGCAGTTCAGTATGCAGACAAAGCTGATGGCGTGGACAAAACAATCATTGTTTTCTCTGCTCCTTACAGAGCACATGGTAAGAAAACATACCAAATCGTACGTTGGGAATGCAAAAAACATTTCTAGTTGTTCCACCGTAGAATCTGAAGTTATTAAAAATACTTTTGCTGGTTGTGTAGGAGGGAAATGACAGTAAAAGTATACGTTTATATTTTCCAAATTCGTGAAGAATCCAGAAGGTTTTAGTACAGGGTTTGTACAGGTCATGGAAAACTGGGAAAATCATGGAATGTAAGAATTTTATTTTGCAGGCCTGAAAAGTCCTGGAATTTACTTGTCGGTCATGGAAAATCATGGAAAACTGTAAAAAGTTTTGCCTGGTGGATTAATTAGTTACTGCAGATGACAAAGCAAAGACGATGTGAGATAGAGAGAAGATATTAAACGGCGCGAACGACACACATTTTGATGGTCACCAGAGTTTTTCTGTTGAACTGTTGAAACTGTTCAAAAAATACCTTCAAACAAGAATAGTTTTGAAAAGTGACAGCGTAACCTATAAGGTCATAGAAAGCCTTGAAAAGGTCATGGAAAAGTTCATCGAAAGTCTTGAAATTTATAGAGCTGAAAAGGGTACAAACTCTGTGGTACCTGGTTTGTTTTGTCGTTAGCACGGTTTGATCTAGTGTCCGGAGATTTGAAGTGAATACTTCATATCTGAATGAATGTTCTCGGATTTAGTGGCGGATGTTTGCCTGCATTTTTTAATCCAGAAAAACATTTTTTAATCCAGAAAAATCTCGTATAGTGTTTACAAAGAGCCAGCGCGCGAAGTGTTTCTTATCCTTACTTACAGGGACACCACGACAACTTGGGGATAGAACTGAAGGTCCGTGGAAATCGCTTATCCACACAATTCATAAGAGATAAGAGCACATCGCCGAGCCTACGTCTCGTACTCTTAGATTAGAATCACGTGTTCCTTTACTTTCCCTTTGAATTTTGAAATGAGAGTAGCTTGGGACCAGGCTCCTCTCCTTAGTGGAGAAAGTGGGGAACGCGCAGCTCTTCCCCCTCCCCAGTCCCTCGCTGGGCTCGCTTTGCTCGCCAATTTTTTTGCGCGCCTTTTTTCCCCTCGGAGGAGCCCGGTTCCAGCTTGGTCTGAATACGAGAGGTCGGGGGATAAATGTAGTAGACGAGGCCAAAAGTTTTATGTTGCTGTCTAGTAACATGATGATTATGGAATGACCTAAATAGAGATCGAGGGAAATATGAAATAGTTTTTTAAGCTTTTCTGTGTTGCTGTGAAACACAAACCCACCAGCATTACCGAACTCCTTCTGACAGCAGTGGTTCTCATTAGGGTTTTACTTTTGTGTTGTAGACTACCAAAGTGATGTCAACGAATCTGTCACGATAACGGCAAGTGCTCCCATCATTATTTCAGACGACAACAACAACACAGTTGTAGCTGCAGGTGAGTTGGACTGAAGCTTCGAATGTTATGGGTCGGGTGAGAGCGTGATATGCTTCTAACCCAGTACGAGTTGAGTGAGTGCGTCTGAGAGTTCGAGTTGAAGGGTCCCTCTGATTTAGGTAATTTTTTTTCTTGCTGTCAACTGGACAATACCATAAAGTTGACACCTTTCTACAGATAAAATGGCCTTAAAAAATAATGTCACAGTCAAGCCTGCTTATTGAGAAAATGTCGGTGGAGCCTAAACCATTCTCAATCCTTCACAACAAAAACACTGAGCGGAACCATTGCAGCCGTCTGTCTACAGTGTTGATAAAATGATGCGTGAACTCATTAACAATTATTGAATGAGGCTGAGTAGGATGTGAAGAATTATGCAGATCGAGGAAAGTGTTATCCGGCTACGGAAATTGTTTGCTGTTAACAGCGTCAAGAGGGCTTACAACTCAGTCTAGAACAACTTTTGTCTTTCCTTAAAAATGCACACCCTACAATTTTGAAGCTTCGTTTTAGTTTCTTAAAATGTGATCGGCTAAGTAAGATGCCCACGTGACTATTTTGTTCTGCTGGGATACTGCGATTCTCGATTGGCGCTGGCCATATACAACGTAGATTTGAATGCCTTCACTTTCATAAAGAAACATGAAAGATAACGTTGTTAACGTTGTCGGATTCATACATTAACAATGGCGTGAGCATCTCAGTGCCATCTGTCGTTTCCCTTGATGCATGCCTAACCTGTCTATTATTCTAAAGATTACTTGAGCTGATGCATTTTAACATAGGATGACTTTGCAAATCTGGTACCTTATCTTGTCTCTTCCAAAACTATAACTACAAGAAGGCTTTGGAATATACAACTGATTTATTTTCGTATCTCTTGAGTAAGGTTTATTATTAAGTCATAAACTAAATTAGAAAGTTTATCCTTTGCATAAAATTTTTCCTTTCTTTTTAAAAGAAAGTAGTATTTATATTATTCTCAAGTACTAGACAAAGCAATACTTAATAACAACTAGACACATTCGCATAATTTGTTACTTCATGTAATATTGATAATGGTGTTACGATGACGCCGAAACGTTGACTTTTTACACTCTTATTTACTTGATCATTTCTTCATTTTCATTTCATTTCCGCAGTTCATATATGATTTAGTTCATATATCATTAACAATAAATCAC
>CALNXI010000076.1:495177-502398 GCA_942486025.1 Porites evermanni | reverse complement strand
AATGTTAGACTGTGGTCGAACGTGAGACTGGGTCGATGTTTGATCGAAATGCACTATGGGACAATCTTGAGGAGGCTATCGTTTCTTTTACTGGCTATTAGCAACACCGACTCAGTCTTAGTGCGAGAGTTGGGCGAGAACCTGGGAAAATTACCCGAGAGGACTGTAACAAAGTTTTGTAAGGAGATATGATTTAGCCCACATACCGTTGAAAGCTGGCTTGAGGATCAAACACACCATAAAAGTGTGAGTTAAAAGTACGACCTCGTCTCCACGTATGCACGGATATTATGGAAAACGGTGATTTTTTTTCTGTGCTTTCAAAGAGCACGCATCCACACGTAACGTATTCAAAACGTGTTTGCCCACGTACACGAAAACGCTTTAACGATACAATTACGATAGCGTCCCTTACAGAGCGTGCACTGTATGATGTGCGACACACCTCCGTTTTTGTCCGTCCACTCGAAAACGACAATCAGGCGTTTTCAAAAATCTCCACTCTGGGGAGGCACTGTTTTAAAGAACCAGCATTTTGGTGCTTGAAAACGCCGCTTATGTGCCAACGAAGGCTAAGACGGCCATTTTCAAAAACATTCGGATACGTGTGGACGGCGCTTAATTAAAGCTTTTCAAATAACGAGGACATAACAGTTTTTCAAATAAAGAGGAGACGATATCCAAGAACTGCAGCTTGTTTAATAAATTCTTTTTACTATTTACAGGAAGAAATAAATACCTTGGTACAAACATTTATTTACAACGTCAGAGAAGTGCCACCCCTCTGTTAAATCTATTCAAGTCTTCAAAGAAGCAAATCCCTAATTTACACAGCAACCAAGCTGTTGTGTGTGAACACTTTATTATATCTCTATGGGTTTTATAACAGGTTTTCTAATGTGCCGCATGGTGGAACCTGGTTCCGTGGGCTTGAATGGCGCGAGTGACCCATAGGGCCTGGGTATGGGTAACTCGTAACGCAAATTTTCCTCCGTAGATAAGCCCCTCCAAAAATAAGTCCCTCAAAAAGGGCCTTTGAAAGATATAAGGCCCGGGGCTTATTTTCGATATTTTATGGTTTTGAACTCGGTTATCGCAAAATATCTAGCCTGCGTAGCAAGCGTTTCCAATCGAGTTACGGCGCGAAAGTTAGAACGGGAGCAAAAACAAAGCTCGTCCTAACTTTTCTCAACGACCTCGCGCGGAAACACTTGCTACGCAGGCTACAAAATATCGTGATTTGTCACTGTCTCTCGCAGATCAATTATTTGCTTGGCAAATAATTGATGATTGATCTGCTCACCACTGGCAAATCACGATATTTTGCTCAACCTGGTCCACAATTCAATATATTCAATAATATTATTTTTAATGTCACTAGATAGTATACCTCCTTCCTTTCTATCAACTCCTTCTCCCTGCGTGCTTCATCTCGTACCATCTTGAAGAAATTCATCAGGCTAGTGAAGTTAAACAGTCGATTGAAATGTTTTTAAAGCATAGCCAGCTTCATTGTCCTTCGGGTGAACTAAAACCTGTCTGAGGGTGGTTTGAGGTTTAACCACTGTGGCTACCCTGTGTTTGGTGAATATACGTTGTATTTTCTCCAAGAGAAAACATAGGGTAGCCACAGTGGTTAAACCTCAAACCACCCTCGGACAGGTTTTAGTTCACCCGAAGGACAAAGCTGAGAAGCAAAAAAAGGCTGGAGTGGTGTACAAAATTCCATGCAGCCAATGCGAAAAGGTATATATCGGTGAAACAGGGAGACAGCTGGGAACCAGGATCACAGAACACAGAAAGGAAGCAGAAAAGATCTCTGACAGAAATTTCACAAGATCCACCGGCAGAGCTTCTACTAATGAACACCATAAATCAGCAATAACAGACCACGTCTGTCAGAACAATCATATTCTGAATTGGGAAGCAAGTGAAATAGTTGAGCAGGAAAGCGACAAGTTTAAGCGATGGATCAAGGAAAGCATATGTATTAGATCAAACACTCCTACTATGAACAGGGACGGGGGAGCCTATCAGCTTTCTCCCATATGGACACACGTGATCTCCACCCCCAAACCAGGGGGGGAGGGAGCGTCAACAGAGTGACTTTGCGCGTTTATCGCAATAATTAACACCTTCAAAAGCCTATTTAAGGCTTCTGACAGTTTTAATGTCTTTCAAGTTTTGATAAAGATGGCTGACAATCATCGAAACTGCCAGCATCGATAAGACGTTAAGACCGGCTATGTTTTAAGAACATTTCAATCGACTGTTCATCTCGTACCATTCTAAGCCACTCTCTCTCAGCCTCTTCATTAGGAGCCTCGCCTCTCTCCATGCGCACATAACTTTGTTCTAGCTCTTGTTCTTCACCCTTCACTTCTTGTTGAAGCTTCATGGCTTCCGCTTGGTTTATGGACAGTTCCGATACCAGCGCCATCATTTTACGCCTTGTGTCCTCTATCTTAGCCTGATATTCACTTACCTAAAGAAACAGATTGTGCGTTTATTTATATCAAAAAGATATTTTAAAGCGAAGGTCAGAAGTAGGTTCATTTGCACTTAGTTGGTTTCTAGCTAGACTGTTTACAGTCCCCTGTTTTTCCGTAAGATTGTCAAGATCTAGCGCACACCGTCACTAGCACCCAATTTGTAATTGGCTTCAAATTTTTCGAGGGGCAGGCTTCGGGATACCCTGGGTACCAGAGGTTTTTCTCGCGTGCGGCGGGACTTGTCGGCCGAAGGCCGACACAGCTTCGGCCGTAGGCCGAAGCCACGAGCGGCAAACCAGAAACCGCTCTGAAAAGTCTCTGGCACCCAGGGTAGCTTCGGGGCTTATGGCGGTACCAATTTTTTTTTTTGAGAGAGAGGAGGAAAGTGGCTGGGAACGCCTAGACCACATTTCTAATTTCGTTTAAAAACAGTCCTTTAATTTATACACGGCAACTTTAACTTTACACACAGCAATTTCAGCCGTAGCTAGGCCTTTTCCGATTGCGCTCGTAAAATCCTAAAAAAGTGCTGGCAAAAATGGCTAAAAAGTGCTCAAAAAGTGCTCAAAATCTCAAAATAGTGCTCAAAAAGTGCTAAAAGTTGTGAACAGTTACCTCTAAGCTTTTCGTAAATATGTCAATTTTTACTGAAGTAATTAACAATCTATTTTGCGTAGTGTTAATCGACAGGTTGTTACGAAAGGTTGATAGAATATAGAACAATAATATTTTTAAAAAACTAAAGATCAGCCAATCAGAAACTTTTGTACTCACGCTCAGTGAGGATAAGTCCACGTGCCTTTCCATGACAACGGTCTTTTATTCTTGACAACATCATTAGTTCTTCAAATTTATGACCTGGAACACGATCCTCGTTGCAAGCGACACACAGTTTTTGCTTTAAAATGTTTTAGAAGACATATGTTGCTCGAAATTTGCTCGAAATGTGAAATATTGCTCAAATGTTGCCCAAAGTGCGAAAAAGTGCTTAAGGGTGCTCAAAATGCAAAATAGTGCTCCAAACTCAAAAAAGTGCTCAAAAGGTGCTCAGCGCAATCGGGAAAGGCCTAGCCGTAGCTCACGGAAATTTTAAGTTCGCTGAGGCCAGTTTCTGGCATTATGTAAAACGGCAAGGAGCAAGATACACTCTGATTTATTAGTTTATCTCACTGACACGTGGTCTGATCAATTAAGGAGCGAAACTGAAACTGCTGTAAGTAAATTGAAATTACGTTGATATGGTTGTGCTACAGAAAAGACGGAAAACTTTCCCTCCCTTTCCCTTGAGGAACTCGTCCCAGTCCTTCCCTCTCCGCGTATTCTTCTCCCAGAAGCCTGCGAAATGTTCCTTCCAAAACAAAAATGGCGGCAGTTTAGAATTGGAGTGATGAAGCTTCACAGTGCTGTAACATTGCAATTTGATTTATTAGCATAATTCAAAAGACGAAACTAAAAATAATATGCTATAGATTCTGTTGTGGGATACCTTAGAAAATGGATTGTGGCGGCTGATTTTGGTGAAGGTCGGCTTGTTTGGTATGAATTCAGCGGTAGCACAGGTATAAGTCATACTGAGTTTTATGGATTATTCTTCGCGTTGTTTTAAAATCACACCTATTAGAGAAAACATTTTAGCAAGTTTCGCTGTGTTGCATGTTTTGAAACCTTAAAATTAGAGACATTGGAAAAATATTGACCTTAAATTAAATAGAGCTTAATATCTACAATTTGATATGATATCCCACTACATCATTATTTGACGTGCGAAAAGTTCTAAATTAAAGGTTATATAAAGAAAGCAACATTTATGATTGTTATTATTCTTCCCTTGCGGCAGATATTTACAGTGCCATATGGTTTCATGGCAACCAGCGAGATGACATTGAAAGCCAGGGGACTTCTTCAAATGCTAATTTTTGCTACACACTTTCTCCACCAATGGCGTTTCCTCACACACCTGCCATATGAAAAAAATATTCGTTAAAAATGAATGACTTTTTCTCCTTATTTGTCTCTGGGAAGCATTTATGGCAGGCAGCGAAGCCCAAACACTATGTTAATAAGACGCACTCTCCTCGCAAAGCAGACCTGGAATTTAAATTTGGATAAATAATCTACGCGAGGCTCTTTTGAACATGGCGATCAAATTAGTACGGCTTTTCGCTCTTTTCAGCGTCTTTTGTGTGTTGCCTACAACAGCTGGAACACTTTCGCTGGACGAGTAAGTTGGGACTTTAAGGCGTGTGAAATTTCAGTCCATGTCAAGATGTGAGGGGATTTTCTTTTATTTCCTCACAGTGTAAAGACATGGGCGAGCAAGACAGGAAGAAATATACTGACATTTTTCAACGAGGCGGCCAAATTTGAGAAACTTCAAGAGGTAGCTTTGGACTGTTTGCTTTTCGTAACGTTGCTCACGCTTTTATATAACTTCTGTAT
Organism: Porites evermanni; assembly: GCA_942486025.1. NCBI lineage: Eukaryota > Metazoa > Cnidaria > Anthozoa > Scleractinia > Poritidae > Porites > Porites evermanni. The sequence goes on along the minus strand of CALNXI010000076.1, from coordinate 497,467 downwards.
ACTGTTAATAGCGGAAACAATGCTTTTAGCTTTTACCAGTTGCCAGACGCGTTAATTTTGTCTGTTGACGATTTTTGGCTTTCAGGGGTACAATTCTTTTGGATTGTCGGTCGAGGAGAAAAATGGAGCTGCCATTGTGGATGATATGAAACGAAACCTTCAGCGTGTTTTGGCGCAAAAAATAAAGTCCATCAAGGTTTGTTTCCGCTGTCTGTTGGCGGCATAAATGATTGTGAGTAAATATTCGCGGTGTAAAAAGCATTATTTTAAAACTCTCAACTCTCGTAATCTTTTGCAGTAGGGCCTCAGGAAGCTGTTTAAATTCGTACAATTACTCCCGATTCGGGTGGACATTCGTCTCGCTTTTCACGGTATTAAATTATAAAAGGTGCAGTCAGCCATAAAATTAAACTTGAGCGGTTTGATTCCCGCTCATAAAAATAAAAATTGAAACTTTCATGATACTTTGAATTTCAAGTGGATCCTGTGCCTTATTGAAGCGAAGTCAATGGTGTTTTGTCTCAAAAAAAATTCTGCGACATTAGCAGACTGATATAATATTTTTCCTCGAGAAGTTAGCGTTTCATCCATGAGGCAGGTTTAATTTTTTATGAGATGTGGTGAGCATTTTTAATGCGCGCGACTGACTTTTCAGCCTGAAATTAAAATTATGACATAGACTGTTTTTTTTTTTACGATTGCAGTTTTTTTTTACCTGCTTTTTGAATTTAACGTTACGTAAACTGCATTTTTGTGGTATTTTATTTTTCCAAGAAATCTGCTACTGTCGTGTTATGTGGTACATCTCTTCAAGGCTTTGCAAATTAATGTAAACATACAAAATGAGGTGAAAATTGCTGTATTATTGAAGATGGGTTTTTGTGAAATTTTACAAAGGGCATACTCTAATTTCTGTTTTAACACAGTTTTATTGAGTGTTATTTAGAAGGATATTTTTTTGAAATTAAACTTTTCTTCGGGCTTTCGAACAACTTTAAGCAAAACATATTAAAACAGACATTTAGGGAGCATTCTTAATTTACCTAGAGGGTGGGCTATGATGATTTTGTAGGGGGGTGTGGTGTACAAAATTCCATGCAGCCAATGCGAAAAGGTATATATCGGTGAAACAGGGAGACAGCTGGGAACCAGGATCACAGAACACAGAAAGGAAGCAGAAAAGATCTCTGACAGAAATTTCACAAGATCCACCGGCAGAGCTTCTACTAATGAACACCATAAATCAGCAATAACAGACCACGTCTGTCAGAACAATCATATTCTGAATTGGGAAGCAAGTGAAATATTTGAGCAGGAAAGCGACAAGTTTAAGCGATGGATCAAGGAAAGCATATGTATTAGATCAAACACTCCTACTATGAACAGGGACGGGGGAGCCTATCAGCTTTCTCCCATATGGACACACGTGATCTCCACCCCCAAACCAGGGGGGGAGGGAGCGTCAACAGAGTGACTTTGCGCGTTTATCGCAATAATTAACACCTTCAAAAGCCTATTTAAGGCTTCTGACAGTTTTAATGTCTTTCAAGTTTTGATAAAGATGGCTGACAATCATCGAAACTGCCAGCATCGATAAGACGTTAAGACCGGCTATGTTTTAAGAACATTTCAATCGACTGTTCATCTCGTACCATTCTAAGCCACTCTCTCTCAGCCTCTTCATTAGGAGCCTCGCCTCTCTCCATGCGCACATAACTTTGTTCTAGCTCTTGTTCTTCACCCTTCACTTCTTGTTGAAGCTTCATGGCTTCCGCTTGGTTTATGGACAGTTCCGATACCAGCGCCATCATTTTACGCCTTGTGTCCTCTATCTTAGCCTGATATTCACTTACCTAAAGAAACAGATTGTGCGTTTATTTATATCAAAAAGATATTTTAAAGCGAAGGTCAGAAGTAGGTTCATTTGCACTTAGTTGGTTTCTAGCTAGACTGTTTACAGTCCCCTGTTTTTCCGTAAGATTGTCAAGATCTAGCGCACACCGTCACTAGCACCCAATTTGTAATTGGCTTCAAATTTTTCGAGGGGCAGGCTTCGGGATACCCTGGGTACCAGAGGTTTTTCTCGCGTGCGGCGGGACTTGTCGGCCGAAGGCCGACACAGCTTCGGCCGTAGGCCGAAGCCACGAGCGGCAAACCAGAAACCGCTCTGAAAAGTCTCTGGCACCCAGGGTAGCTTCGGGGCTTATGGCGGTACCAATTTTTTTTTTTGAGAGAGAGGAGGAAAGTGGCTGGGAACGCCTAGACCACATTTCTAATTTCGTTTAAAAAC